>JAVSBS010022166.1:0-60189 GCA_033124195.1 Coracias cyanogaster
GCAACTTGAGGCCATTTCCTCTTGTCCTGTCACTTGTTCCTTGGGAGAAGAGCCCGACCCCACCTGGCTCCAACCTCTTTTCAGGGAGTTGTCGAGAGCCAGAAGGTCTCCCCTGAGCCTCTCCAGGCTCAACACCCCCAGGTCCCTCAGCTGCTCCTCACCGCACTTGTGCTCTAGACCCTTCCCCAGCTTCATTGCCCTTCTCTGGACACGCTGCAGCCCCTCAAGGTCCTTCTGGGAGTGAGGGGCCCAGAACTGAACTCAGGATTTGAGAGGCAGCCTTGCCCATGCCCAGTACGGGGGAACAAGATCAGTAATGGTCTGCAGGCTATTAGATTTCTTACTAGAAAGACCTTTTCCCTTGAATTTATCAGTGCATCATCAGCTTCATCCATGCAGGACAAAGAGACACTTAGTACCATTTTCTGTGGTTCTTTTGCTGATTCATTTTGATGAAAAAGACTTTCCCCCCCGCCGGCTCACGGTAACCTCTGAAGCAAGAGTGAAGAGTGACAGTGTGGCACTGGGAAATTTCAGAGGTGTCCCAAAAAGAGGCACCAGTCTGTCAAAATCCCATGGTCACGAGCAGAAAGGATTGGGATTTATTCTGATGCAACACACTGAATAATGGGGCTAAGACTTAAGTTAACATGAAGGTATCGGATAGTCTCATTTTTACTTGTATATAGTCCTCAAAAGTCTTTCCTTTCTGGTTTTCACAGACCTCTGGGATGTCCTGCACTGTTTTGGAAGCTGCCAAACATCCAGACTGTGGGATACCCAAGACACTGTCCTTCTGCTATCAGGAGACTGAATCCAAGCAGACAGTAGCTGCCGTGCATAAAGCTTTGCCAGAGGAAGTCTGGATTAAAGTTGGAGGTAAACTGCTTATCTTCTTTTCGCTTAGCTTTCTCTTAGCCTTCAAATCTACCATTTTCTTTCCTGAATTTAAGCATTTTCCAGGATGAATATGATTTTAGTGACTCATATGAGGTGTGGTGTTTATGTCTGAGTTGTGCTGTGGGCAATATGAGACTAGATTTCTCCAAAAAAGTTCAACACCTATGAGTTTAGCTAGACTTTCAAAATTGTTTGGCACTTCTGGCTTGAAATGAGAAAACCTAAGGTTGTAAAGTACCTTTGAGATCTGGGCCTAGAGAAGCAGCTGGCTTCTTTCTACATTTTTTGACCTCAAAGTTGATACAGCAGGTCCAGTCACTATCCAGTTGAAGAACATTTAAGGGCTGCCTCGAATGCTCCTCAAAGGCAGGATGATCCCAGTGGGTTCTCTAAGGAAAGAGAAGCTGGGTGGATTTTGGAACAGCAGACAGTGCCTTGGGGCTTCTGAAGGACATGCGCTACTCTAAGAGTCTATCTAGGTTGGCAATAAAGCTTCAAAGATTATTCCACATAAATAAAGTGACAACAGAGGGCTGGAGCACCTCTCCTATGAAGACAGGCTGAGAAAGTTGGAGTTGTTCAGCCTGGAGAAGAGAAGGCTCCAAGGAGACCTTATAGTGGTCTTACAGTATCTGAAAGTGGCCTACAGGAAAGCTGAGGAGGGACTTTGCACAAGGGCTTGTAGCAATAGGATGATGGGCAATGGTTTTAAACTAGAGAAGGGTAGATTTAGATTAGACATTAGGAAGAAGTTCTTTACTGTGAGGGTGGTGGAACACTGGAACAGGTTGCCCAGAGAGGTGGTAGAGGCCCCAACCCTGGAGACATTCAAGGTCAGGCTTGATGGGGCTCTGAGCAACCTGATCTGTTAGAGATGTCCCTGCTGACTGCAGGGGGGTTGGACTAGATGGCCTTGGAAGGTCCCTTCCAACCCAAACCATTCTTTGATTCTATTCTATAATATTTTCAGTGATTGATTAGTGAGAGGGTTATGAACAGGTTCTTCTTTTCTTCTTTTCTTCTTTTTTTTTTTTTTTTCCCAAGAAGACACCTTATGCAAGCAAGTAATGAACAGAAGTTGCAGCCGACTCAGTCCGTTGGATCCAAGCGTGGATCGGAAACCTCTTGGTGAAATTCAGAACCTGTGCGCTGAGAGCCAGGGCGCTGCCCCTGCCCAGGGGGCCTGGCAGGCAGCACAGGGCAATCCCAGCGTGCAGGGGCCCAGCGGTTCTCAGGATGGGATCGCTCAGCGGAGAGAAAGACACAACCGCCTGGAGAGAGACCGGAGGTGATGCCTGTCAGGAGTGGGAGGACAAAGTTTGTGGCGCTTAAAATACTGAGACTGGCTCCTGTCCTTACCCAGAGTCAGACATAAATCTGATGTTATTTTATTTTACCTGAAAGCAGTGCAGGTGGTGAGGGTTTGGGGTTTGTTAGAGGAAAAATAAATCTGTTTCCTTGGTTGATTTTTTTACTCTATAAACAAACAAAAGGAGAGATTTCGAAATGTTTAACCAGTTCTGTAAACATCAAGTTTAGGTTTACAGATAAACAAAGTTTACAGAACTTTTAAACAAACAAAAAGAGATATTTCAAAACACTTAACCAAGTCTGTAAATACAAAGTAACTTGCAGAGCATGGCTACCATAGAAACACAAAGCTCGTAGTGAACCAAAAGACGTCCTCAAAGGCCACAAGTAGTCCTCCTTTCCTTATTTTTTTTCCTTCCTTCTCCCCTGTTGGTTGATAACTTTTTGGTATTTTCCTGTAGGCGCAGAATCCGGGTTTGTTGTGATGAGCTGAATCTTCTGGTTCCGTTCTGCACTGTGGATACGGACAAGGCAACGACTTTACAGTGGACAACCGCCTTTCTGAAGTACATCCAGGAGAGGCACGGGGACGCTCTGAAACAGGTTTTACAGCTCGTTTCATTTTCGTTCTTGATAAAGATGGGAAATGTTTTAAAGCCATCGTAACTGTATAGGGACTGCTTCTGCGTGGTGCTGGTTGTGAAGAACCACTGCGTCACTGAGCCTTCCTTTCAGTTTTTCTTTAGAGCTGGTTCAGTTCAGTAGTGTGAAATCACAGGCTGTCCTCAGTCAGGCTTTCCAGTCAGATTTAAAACTTGGTTTTTTTTAGTTAGCCCGCTTCCTGAGCATGATACAGTCTGGACAACAATATAGAATTGAGACCCCCTTCAATCATTCCTCCCCTCCCTTAATTTTCTCTATTTCTCACCCGTTCACAGAGTTGTTCTCTGGTTAGTTTTCATGACCTAGTAGTGAAGTGCAGGGCCTCACAGCTACACGCCCGCTCTGGCTCAGTGTGGGTGAGCGTAGTAAAAGGTTCTGTGCCCCATCAGCAGCTACCACACCAGCAGCCGCAGCCTCAGACTAATTCTGGCTCTGCTGAGTAGCTGCAAAGAGTAGATGGACCATGTCGAGGAGACCCTGCTCATCTAGACACTGGTTTGGCCCCTCAGCGCTTCCTATTAAAGGTTAAGGTTTCTTTTCAAAGACTAGCGAAACAAAACCATCTCAAGTAACTATTTACATTTAGCATAATTTTTTTTTTTTTTTTTTTTGATTTTTAGGAATTTGAGACTGTGTTCTGTGGTAAAACAGGCAGGAGACTAAAACCAGCAAGCTCAGACTCGTTTGTAACGTGCCCAGTGCAGGAGAACGTGCACAGCTATGGAGACCAAGTAGTGTGAGCTGAGCCCCTTGCCTTGTGTGACTGGTGTGGTTAACCATGGCCCAGACTCAATTTTATTGCCTCCATTTACATGCTGACTAGGACCTGCATAAATAGAGCTTTAAAGAAAACTTCCTTTATTCAAAATACAAATGAAACCAGCAACAGAAATCCGTGCTCGGTTAAAGGGGCTTTGGGATGAGAAGCTACAAGAAAATGGCATTGACAACTAAGTAATGTATTTTTCTCCCTTTAGTTATTTAAAAAAAAAATGTTCTTTCTCTTTGTTGTTCTGCTTTAGGGGTTTTTTTAGTGTGTTTTGGTTTTTTTTTAAGCTGATCCAGTACAGTTAGGAGTAGATGTAGAACAGCCATCTGTTACTTTAATGACTAGATGCAAATGTACTCGAGTGTAAAAAGAAACCAGCGTTAGCATCTTCGAACGGCCATTTTTCCCATTAAACATGGAAAGGTTGTGGTGGTTAATGGAGTGTGTGCATCGTTTCTAAACTGGGCTGATATGATGAAGTTTACATTTGCCATAGATGTTTTAACACAAGAGCGTTGGCACTTTTTTTTTAAACAGAGAACTATTTTTAATGTCTGTCCCGGAACAACCCGACAGGTTCTTGTGTTGTTCTTTTAGTCCCAGAGCGGGTTATTTAAATGCACAAACTATTTTCATATTTAAAGCTAAATTAACTCCTGTGTTCAGCGGCTTTAGCAGATGGGGCAGAACTAGAACAGTGTGTGAGCTGAGGGTGGGTTTATTCATTTTTTAAACTAGATGATGCTAGCGGGTACCGAAACAACAAATAGTGTTTTAAATTATGGACAATTTTGCAGCAGTTTATTTCCAAACGATCCTAGAAAAAAAAAACAGTTCTGGAAAGTGGAGTTCAGCCAAGTTCATTTGATGTGTATAATGAGACTTAGAACAGCACAAAGAAAAGGTTAAAAAAAAAATCTCCTTTTATTTTTACAACAGTTCATACAGGACTGCAGAAGAGCATCCTTCCTTAGCTGGGGTTTCGGTCACAATTACTGTGCAAATAGCTGAAGTAGAGGTGAAAAATACTGTTAATTGCCTCTATTATATGGAAATATACAAAAAAACTTCTCCCCTGTAAATTAAAATATGTACATGACACCTCTCGCAGAACTGGATTGCAAGGGATTTACTATTTACTAGGCTTGGCCAAAGGGATAAGTGACAGATGTCCCTAACCTACAGTCTTGATTTAGGGCCAGAATCTTAAGATCTTAAAATAGAGGATGTTCAAACGCCTGATTTCCACTGATGGGAGCATCTCGCAGGTGCCCAAATACCTTTAACGTGGATTTCAGCGCACAAACCTGCGGGACTGACGTCAGTGGGAGCAGCACCAAGGAATTCAACTGCCAAGGCTCCGAGGTTTCTACAGCCAAGTAGTAACAGTGAGGGCAGGGACAGCACCAAGGAACAGCGCTTCCTCTTGCAGGGCTCTTGACCACAGGGAGAAAGGGAAGGCGAGGCTGTTGAGCAGTAAAAATTGGGGAGAAGAATTGGGGGAGGTGAGGAGAAAATACTCATAAAGCATCTTTTTATTAAAGTTTTCATCTGATGTTTTCTTTTTTCATAGAACTGTGTCAAAAGTCTCCACTTAATAGAGAAGGAACATCTGTCCATTTATCACTAGGAGGGTTCTGTCTGGTTTCTTACAATGCACCGTTTATTTAAATATCCAGTCACTTCTCCACTTCTTGTACCGTTGTTTTTATGATTTTTTGGAAGTTGATGCTCCAACAGCTCCCATGCAGGCCGACGTGTCGCATATTCCTGGAGTTCCCTGAGCCCCAATAGCACCAGGAATACCAGGATCCCCTGGAAGTCCGGGTTCACCCTGAGCACCGTCACGGCCGTTTTTAGTAATTCCAGGTACACCAGGTGGTCCTAAATAAGAAGGGGGAAAAGATTATTGCATGAATGAGTTCCTTCCCTTCATTTTTAGAATATGTGCGTGTATATATTTGTGTATATGTTACTTCTAGTGTTCCTAAACTACTCTGAGTCTCTGTACACCACGCTTGTTATGGCCTGTTGAGTACAAGGTGTTGAATAAATTTAGCCTGAAGCTGGAGTATGTGCCTTGGATTTGTTCCCGTCCCTTCGGCTTTCCTGGAACCACCTCGACACAAAAGGCGGATGTTTCACGTCGTGCTTTTGTTCCTGGGCGTGTCTCTTGACTTCTGCTGAACTGGATCCCACCTCAGTGCTGCCTCAGGGAATGACTTCATCAATAATAATGAGTCATTTTTGTAACCAGAATTATTTTACATCCTCCCCGAAGAGTTTGCTCACAGATGTGTGAGCTCACAGCTTATTGTGACAACAGGAGCGCTCACAACTGTCCCTCCTCCTTGGCCACCAGCTCATGGCCTTCAGCTCATTGCACCTCCTCAAGTCTGGTTCTAATTAAGACTCTGACTAAGGAAGGGGAGTGAAGAGAATGATGAGACTGAACATCTCCCTGAGTTTCCTTTATACCGGTGCCTAATTTCCAAAATTTGTTCAAGAAATACATTTATTGGCAAAAATAATTTCTGCTTTAGGTGGACTCAAGCTATTATTATTTCTTTGTATCATCAGATGCCAAAAATAATTCACAAAACACTAATTTCTGTCCCAGCGAGTTACTGAAGCTCTCTAAAACACGGCACAACATGATCCTGTCTCCCTGAAGGTCAGGTACATCAGGTGGTCTAAAAACCTCAGTTTTTGTCTTAATTACAGAGAGATGCTGCTTGAATCTTTTTATTCACGCAAGTGATGAATTGCATCTACTGCTGCTCACCTCACAAATGCGCTCGGTATCTGTGAAACAGCCTCTCTTGGAAAAGATTTGTGGATTAATGCGATTATTTTATGAAAGAATCTAAGACAATGGGTCTAAATATCCTGGTTTTAGGAAGTTACCCGGATGCAGAGCCTGCTTTTGATGCCTGTAGCTTATTCGTTGTACAGATGTAACCACAATTAGAAAAGCTGCTTGAAGAGGTGAGCAAAAAAAGACTGTTCTTCCAAGTTTCTAATAGTCATTAATTTGCATAAATTAATCTTTGAATGTTTTGATAAAGGATTTGTGACTTCAGGACCCGGATTGTAGCCAGGTCCAGAGCAGTAACACCACTGCCTCGCAAAATCGTGACACCAGGAAGTCTGTGTTTCTGGTAAAAGTCAAATATTGTCCCCAATTTCTCTTGTTTTGAGCCAGGAACATGAAGTAAATTTTGGAGGACTGCAGCTGCTGGTGCAGGCTGTGGCTTTCACCACCGGCAGTCTTAGAGCAGAGCATCCAAAAGACTCGTGTCCATCAGGAAACAGGCATCAGCTTTTCATCTTAATCTGGAGCCTACCAGGGGTCTCACACCTTTAAATGAACCGATACACGACTTGTTAATTAACTCCCCAATTACCGCATAAGAAGTACCACCACCGAGAACAACCTTCTGACAGCGGCGGCCGTGTGGGAGCGGTTCAGAAGGGTTCTGCCTTCTCCATCTATAAAAGCTCTGACCTTTCACAGCCAAAACCAACTGAAGAGCCTGGTTGTCCCAGCAGCCTTTGTGCAAAAACGTTCTCCAGAACATTTAGGACTGGACAGGAGAGGGGTGAAGAGGGGCTCTGCTAATGAAGTTCTACTCTTCAAAGTGCACCCAGAGGAAAACAACCCGACTGGGACGATTACAGGGTGGAGGTGATGACAAAACACGGCCAACGCCAGGCAGAGCTGCCCCTCTTCACCTTTACTTTTGTTGTTGTTGTTGATGAAATTATTTGGACAGCTTTACCTTGAAGTCCTTGGTCGCCATCAGGCCCATCAATACCTTGGCCAGCAGGTCCTTTATCTCCCTTCTCGCCCGTGTCACCTTTAATCATAAAGAGACAGTTTCAACAATGGGCTGTGTACTGCAGCTGGACCCAAGGACAGAAAGGGGAAAGACCAAGAGAAGCTTAAAACCCCCAGGACGTTGCTGGGATCTTTGCATCCCTCAGGAGAAAACTGCCCTCTAGAACTCCCATCTGCCGCCCAGGGCCCAACCTTTTCTCCTCCACTGCTGAAATTCAGACAAGTTTGCTATTTATTTCAGTGGGCATGAAAGAAAAGTAGGTTAGTTGAGTCTTACCTCTGGGACCAGGATCACCAAGTTCTCCTGTTGGCCCTCTGTATCCAGGGGGACCACGAGGACCTGGATGTCCAACGCTTCCCGTAGCTCCAGGAGGACCTGGAGGACCAGCTGGGCCAGGCCGACCCGTCATTCCAGGAGACAAGGGCTTTCTCAGATTAGCAGCTAACTGTGCAATTTGATCTGAAAAGAACAATCAAAACCTGAACGTCCAACATGTTCACTCTTTGCTTGGCTCTTTGTTGTCTGCCACCAAGTGAGCACCTGAAGACTGAGCTGTGTGCTCAGGTAGACCTCACTCCCTGCCACTCCTACACACCTAAGTCCTCTCAGCTCGTGGCTTTTTGGGTTTTCTACATTTTTTATAACATCTTCACAGAGGGAGATTTTGGTCAGAAATCAGGTTTTTAAGCCGTTAAGATTTCCTCTTTCCTAAACCACTTTTAGAAGATCTCAAGTACTCCAGATGTTTAAACCCAGTTCTCTGAAACAAGCTTCAGAGCTTAACTGGATCCCAAATGGCGAACGTAACCTCGACATCCAGAAAAGGGATTTCAGAGAAAGAAGAACACTCCTCGGGAGCGCCGAGCCCTGCTCCTGGAGATGGGGTGTGCCAGGGAGGGGAGCTGAGGTGGGAACAGAGGTTTGGAATGACACGGATTAGGGCAAACGCTCCCACCATGCATGGAGCACGCCTGTCCCAAAGCTGCTTTCAGCGCGCTTTGTATGTTGCCAGGACGAATCATTTAAAAATATTAATTTTAGTAAATTAAAAGGCATCTCAGACAACCAGGTGACCTCCTGAATCATCTCCTTAAATTAAAGGTCAATGTATTTTTTCTTATTAAGACAGAAAAATAACCGATCTCAGGAGCCATCTAACGCTCAGGATCTACTCATCTTCAGCTAATTAAAGTCTGTTTTCTCTCTGTAATACTCACCGTTTATCATTTCCCCACAGAGTTCTCTTATATGTTGTTCACTGGCCTCTTTGCCCTGCAATTAACAGAATTAACAAACCACGTTATTGACGATCGTCCCTGACAGAAGCTTCAGGACACCAAACACCTTCCCAGCAGCTCAGGAAGGGGCTCAGGATCCCGCACGGTGAGGGGGGTTTTACCCGCTCTGCAATAGATAGTGACTTAATTCAGAAGCTCTGTCACAATCATGGCGGAGATTCAAATTAACGTTAGGCCAGATCTTTAATCTGGGGTTTATCTGGCCTTTCCTGAAGGGTGAAACATGAGCTCTGGACCACGACAGAGGTCTAACATTTGAACTAGTGAATAGAAGTTGTATTTTTAAATGAGCAGCTCCCACCTCGCTTTTCTAACGAGAACAGCCCGTTCCCATAGACACGGATAATCCGTTCTTGTGTCACGGGCAGAGAAGATGAATTCTCCAAGACGTGCATTCTGGAGAACTTCAATTCAGAAGCTTGCAAACTGTTTATCTGAAGCAGGTGATACTCACAGGAGGCCCAGGTTTTCCTGTGATGCCAGGAATGCCTTGCTCCCCTTGATGGCCCATGGGCCCTGGGTGTCCTGGGATCCCTGGTACTCCAGCTGTCCCATTAGGTCCTTGGGCACCTTTTGGACCAAGTTCTCCTCTTTTTCCTGGCTGTAATGAAGAAGAAAAACAAAAAACCATGGAAGACATGATCCATTCTTTTCTCATGGGGCTTAGTTAAGCCTTTCTTCAGGTTTCCCTAACTGACTGGGCTGCCCGTGTACGGTTCTTGCATCGTATGGGTGGTTTGACATATAGAGGCCATGACAACAGGAGTCCTTGCTGCAGCAAAATTATCAAACGTGAATGTTTTGAATGCCACAAAAAACTCGTCATCAATTTTATAGCATGACCGTGAAGAAAATATGCTTCTAGGAGATGACACCTGCACACAGTTTATGGAGATACCTCATCCAAAGATGCGGGAAGTGTGTTTGCTCCCAAACCTTTCGAGACATGAGCCCACAATGTCTGACACCTACCTCTCCTTTCTGGCCGGGGGGACCAAAGGGACCCTGGTAGAAAGAAAAAAAGGAAATAAGAAACAATGACCCATTCAGAAAATGCTTATCTAAAGTCAAACGTCCCAAGCTCCAGGAAGCCACGATGGCATCTACATGGCTTTTCTACCAGAGAGGCCAGGAATGATAACAGGATGCTGGAGGCCAGATTCAGCCCCAGCGCATGGAGAGGACACTGACACCAAGACTTGCCCTGGGTACCAATGCTGAACGCAGGTCCAGGCAACCTGGGTACTTCTTGAGATGGACCAAACGCCCATGGGCAGAGCAATGGCAACTGCTCTGAGGAGCAACATGACAAATGAGTGCTGATATGCCAGAGTTCTGCGAAGGCCATGGTGGCTCTGCTGCTTCCTGAAGACAAGAGGATGCACACCATCATGGTGGCAGAAAGGCTTCGGTTGCCTTTGTTTTGCAGCCAGCGAGGGTTGGAGCTCTTGGATGGTTTATTCTGACTGATCATACTAGTTCTTAATACATGGCTCTCTAGACCCATCTGTTCTTTGAGTCAATGTACTGAATTTAAGGACACCTACCAGTTCTCCTTTGTCCCCTGGGAGGCCATCTGCTCCAGCAATGCCCTGAAAGCCAGATACCAGAATTAAACACTGCACAGAGATTACTGACAATAATGCTCACTCTGAGAACTTGGACAACCTCAGCTCCCAGGGGAGATGGGGGCACTTAGCAGCTTATACAGCTGCTCCAGCAAGAGGAAGTTCTCTCTTCCGAAAGCTGAACCCTCCAGTAGCTGTTCTCCTGCTGACAATGGCACTTGTGGTGCAAGACAGCTGCACGAGGACAAGGTGTCCATTGCAACAAGCTGGTACTTGGATGAAAGGCTGAATTCATAGAGATGAGAGCCCTGATGGAGTGGCCGTGAAGACATCCACAGGCTGGCTCCGGCATTCCTCCTACAGGGAATCTCAATTTCAGGTTCCCCAGCTCTGGGTCTTACAGAAGACGTGGGTTTGCACTGACAGCTAAATGGTCAGTGTCCAGTGGAACTGTGTCCTCTAGGCTTCCTCAGCAGAAAGAGTCACCTACACAACAGCTTCATCCCACCCTTAACAGAAGTGACCCATCACTTGATGGGGACCATCCCTCTATCTGGGGACCATAACGTAAGAGTGGCTAAAGTTCCAGTGACCTTAATTTTACCAGCCATGACAAGGAGCATCAGTTGCTGATCATCTCCATTAAGCCACCAGCAGCGTGAGCAATTCCAGCATTGCTGAGGAGGACACAGATCTCTGCCATCTGCCACCACCAGCCGTGCGGGCAGCATGTCCTGCACCCAACACTCTGCACCAGAGCTGGTTTATCGCATGGGAATTAGAGCAGAATGAACCTCATGATGGTGACTCTACAGCTTCAGAAGAAGCTACTTCAAGACAAACACAGATAAGGTTGGTCTTTCCCTTAGCAACAAACCAGAGACCACACAGACACTGACGTTCCTGCAAAAACACTGTCATGCCTTAACAAATGTCCCTTCTTTGATGAAAACTGGCTCAAAAGCTCATCGCTGAGATGAATCCGACTATGGAAGTTGAGCAGCAAAAAGTAAAAGATTAAATTAGTCTATTAGCGTGCCCAGCTTTGAGGCTTGGACGAATCCTCTTCATCAGGCACAAGAAATTCAGTGAAAAGCTGCGCTTCTCAGCTTAACCCGGAAGGACTATGGTGTGAGGAGCTCATACGTGGCATTTTTTTCCCCAGCATTTTCCTGTGTCTCCATAAGGACAAGTGACTTCTCTTTCACCAACACAGGTAAAACGGGACCAAAGAGGGTATTTTGGTGCCTGCTCCAGATTATTTTCGTTTTGAGGGAGGAAAAACAGTTTGTGCTGTGCCTAAGGTGCAGTGTAAATGCCTCTGCTGACCACAGCATGGAAGTTACCACTTACCTGGTTACCTTTGGGACCAGGAACACCAGTAGGACCCTGAGACGAGGTAAAAGAAAGAAGGCAAGTGAGCTCAAACTCTTATTTTCCTGTGAATTCCTGGCGCGGTCAGACGCTCGCTCTCTCAGCGAGTGGTTGGGAATTAGTCTCCCAGCTGCCAAGTAGGTGGGTCCAAATCTCATTCATACTTCTTAGAAAAAGAAGAAATGTTAAGTATCTTTGCTGGCTTTGAGGCACCTCCACAGTCACTGCTTTGTGTTGTAGGACTGTCAGTTTTCCCAGGGATTTAAAGTTCGTTTGCTCCTGATTTTGAGATTCACAGCACAACACAGCCACAGGAGTAAAATACATTTAGACAAACTGATTCTGACCTTATGAATAATCCGGACAACCTGAAAAATCCTTCTGGCTTTACCTATCTGCCGTTCACAGACATGAGCCTGTGAACAAGGGCGTGTGGTTTTGCACAAGGCAAGCACTAAGTTAAAGAAGCGGGGGGGAGATTTCTATTAAAGAAAAAATAATTCTCAGCGGAAGAGACAACGGAATGTAGAAATGCAAGAATGACTCCAGCTATTCATAACTCCCATTTTATGTTTGCCGGTGGCAAAGGCGATACATCCTTTCCTGAACACGAGCATCCAGATTTATACCCCCAACCTCACAGAGTCCCAAGGCTCCGTGAAAGTTTATGGCAATAAACCACAATTTAGTCACCAAAGACCGTGTCCTGCAAAGAACACTCCCTTAAAGCTTAGCCCAAAAGATTTTGATTAAAACCTTTAATTTACAGCAGGAGTAATTCCCAGCAGCAGGAACAAGTGACAGGACTTTAGGACCACCAGATCCACATCCCATTTGTGTCACCCAGTTATGTTCTTTCATAGAATAGAATCATTACGGTTGGAAAGGACCACCAGGATCATCAAGTCCAACCTTCATCCTAACATCTCTCCAGCCACTAGACCATAGCCCCAGGTGCCACATCTACTCATTTTTGAAACACCTCCATGGATGGTGACTCCACCACCTCCCTGGGCAGCCTGTTCCAGGGCCCAACCACTCTCTCAGTGAAGAATTTCTCCCTAATATCTAATCTAAACCTCCCCTGGCGCAACTTGATGCCATTTCCTCTTGTTCTAGCATTAATAATTTGGGATGATAGAATGAGAGAAAATGGCCTCAAGTTAAACACAACCAACATTTTTGGCCGAGCATCTAGTGACGTGAGTATGGAGCTGAGAAATGGGTTGCCCCAGGTCGCTGCCAACATCCAGAATCCTCGGGAATTTGATCATAATAAAAATCCGTAGGAAAATATATTTGCCTATATAACAGTCAATTCCTTCCCCTGCCCAATACCTGACTCCACAAGATGGTTTATGTATCGTCTCCATCCTATTTTATATCTTACGGCCAAGCGCACTAAATCTCTTGGATTTTTTATGCCACCAAACACACTCACTGATAAGCTGATGTATATTTCTGGCCACAGTCAGTCCAAGGACTTTTGCATATCAGGACCTGTTAACTCAGGCTTGCAGGAATTTTATTTTTTTTTCCCCCCCCCAAGGTAAAAAAACCCGCAATTGATTTGAGGAGAGCGTGGTGGGTTTTGCTGCAGCTGGGAGTGTCACTGCATTGATCTGGATTTGCAGTTCTCTTTATGCACGTCAGGACGAGCAGGCTGGGCTGGCAGCAAAGCAAACCCAGGGCAGGATCTGCTGCGCTCTCTGTCCACCTCCCAGCAGATGCCATCACCCCCAGCAGCAAAGGCTGCTTCTTTCAGCTATAAAGACACGCTCTGAAGTTTTAGGGCCTTCCCAGCCCAGATCTCGTGCCCGGTAATAAGCGTGAAAATTGGCCACGGTGCTTGTTGGCCCAGCCCTCGCAGAGGAGGACTCTGGGCAGGCGTGGCTGTCACCACCACCAGCGGGGCTGCCTGGGCAGATGGAAGTTACTCCGGGTACTAGCTGGAGAGGGAAAGTCTCCAGCGTTACCCAAACCTGCTACAATAAAAGCTGTTAATGAGCTGGGGCGTTAAACAATCAACAATTACATCTTAGAGTAACTATGCTTAACTTCAGGGCCAGAAAGAAAGCCTAGATATTCCTTTTTTTTTTTTTTTCAAGCAGAACATTTTCGCTCTCTCTGCTCGGAGCAGCTCTCTGGATAGCCAGGCTGCTCCGTGCAGGGGCCTCTTCCCCTCTGCACATACATTTCGCACCGCCGCGAAGCCCTGAACGCAGACAGACCCCACAATAACCCTCCTGTTTCACACTCCCAGGTTCTCAGTCTGAGGCTTTCTGAAACACAGAAGGGTCATTGTGAAACCCCCGTGGTGCCGCTGCGATTGCTTACGCAGAAACTTCACCTGAAAGCTGGAGTTGAGGGCGAACACACGGGCGACTGTTCTCCAACCAGTGGTGCTCGCTTTGCCCCCCTGGCTTCTTTTAAATGAGAATGAATTCATTTAAATCAAAAGCCGCGTTTATTTGGAGGTCTGGGCCCCAGGCGTGTCGCTGTTCAGAAAGGAAATCATGGAGCAAACTGTACTTTAAAACTTCTAGAAGACCTGACCAAGCATCTGAGTGACACAACTGCGTGAACCAGCTCTCCTGTGCTCGTGGGGAGCAAGGCTTTGGTGAAATCAGCACAGGGAAAAAAAACCTCAATCAATCATCTCCTCCTGCTAAGATAGGATCCCAAAGACTCTTTTAAACAATCCATCCCACCTAAAAATAGTGAGATTTCAGGAACTGAAACAGAAACAAGGACGGAACAGAAGAGACAGGATGCACGAATCCTGCTACCTGCTGTAAGGTCTGACTTGGCCATGCAGCAGCCTCAGGGGATGGACCAGGACCGCCAAGGTGGCCACCTTCTACCAAGCCTACTTATGTTTGTTGGGGTGACATCAGCTACACCATGTTTGGGGGCTCCGTTATGCTCTAATTTCATATCTGCCAAACAGGAATTAGTTACAGATGTCTTCTCCTTACCCTGTCACCTAACTCTCCACGAATTCCAGTTGGACCAGGAAGGCCAGGTTCACCACTGGCACCTTTGGGACCCTGTTAGGAAGACAAAAGAAAAAATGAGCTACAGCTGACAGTGCCAGGAAACCCTTCACATCTTCACATCCCCAAAGTTCACCAGTCTCCATAACATATTCAAAAAAGTCATTTGTCGTAGATTATAGAATCACTGAGGTTGGAAAAGACTTCTAAGATCATCAAGTCCAACTGCCAACCTAACACTACCATGACATGACCACTAAACCAGAGATCTCCTCTCTCCCTTCCCACCCATGACCTGCTGACTGCTGGTACCACTTGCGTTGGTTGGTACAGCTCACTCCAGCTTCTGCCCCGTCTCACAACCAAGATCAGTCACCCAGCCAAAGTCCTCCAGCCTTTAGCTGGCGGGGGTCTTCCACTAATAAAAAAAATAATCACATCCAGAACTTCTGTCCAAGTGGTGGTCCCAGAAGGTAGCACCACATCTTCATTTTCAACCAGTTTCACTGGGGAATGGAGGGTGGTTGTGAACGCTCCCTTGGAGAGGGGAGGAAGACAGGTGAGAGTCCTCGGTGCAACAGAAGGGAGGAGCTCACTGAAGACACAGACCAGGGGTATCCAGATCCAGGAGAAATTAAAGATGTAGGTCGAACTTGGAGGTCCCTTCCAACCCAATGCTCTCTACGATTCTGTGAAAGTCGAACCCTTTTTGCAAACAAACATGAACCTGTTCCAGTAGGCAGCTTATCTGGCCTTGCACTCTTTCTGCTGTGCTGGGTTAATAAAGGTGTCAGACTGGTTCTGGCAAATGGAAAGATGCTTCTTCCTATCGCTCGTTGCCACCATGCAATTGTCTTGCCAGAGGTCTGCAGAAAAAAAACCAGCCTGCCAAAACACGATGCACTTTGTCAGCAAACTGACCTGGAAACCTCTGACACCGGGAGCTCCCACCGGGCCTTGGAGACCAAGCGGTCCCTGAAAAGAGACAGATAAGGATAAAATTCAGGGCCAGGTAAGTCACTTGTGTCATTAATTTGGCTCAACCTAACAGAGAAACGTGGAGTTCTGTACTTTGCCCAGTGGCACTGCTGAGGAACCTGCTGAGCCACTGTAAGGTGATGCGTGGTGGTTACTGAGCTTTGTTATTGTTATTTACTATTATTATTAACATAAATGATAAGTTGTATATATTAATGCTTAAGAACATACCATACCCATGAGTAACAAAGATCAATGACTGCCAAAAATGTTAGCATGATAGAGCACAGACAATATACATTAAAGGGAATCTGCTATCCTAATATGATGTTTTTAATCGATCTGCTGCAAAACGTGCTGGCACACACCTGGAAATTAAAAACAGCAATTGCGTCCACTTGCTTGGACAGAGGTGGTACCACCAATATAGAAAAAGGCAGCTTCTTAATGCCGTTAGTGACGGTGCTTTTAAGAGCCTGGCTCACTAGACAGAACATGAACGTTACCATTAGGAGTCTCTATTGCTTTCTACTAAGAAAAATCACATACAGGATAAAGATCTTGGGGAAATAAAATAAAACCCGAAGTAATTTAGGCATCTAAATCCAATTTTGTAAAAGTGTCTTCTTGAAATAGATGCCGTGGGCAAACTTCTGTCACAAGGTGGGACTTCAGCTTTTTCTCCTTTCATGGATGTCTCTGCTGGGTGTTAAAAGACACCAACTTCAAAAGTGGCTGCCCCAGGCAGAGGATCAGTCAGCACGGACTGTCCCACCTACCTGAGAAACCAGCCGTCTACCAGACTGCAGCGCAGGCGTGCCCTGTGGTAAAACAGCATCTGGATTCTTTCCCTAATTATTAGCCCTACAAACTCTCCCTGATATCTGAACATCCATCATCTCCTAATTTTTTCTGGTCATGACTGAAGAGGAAATCCTCCTGCGATGTGTGACTCGAGGTACGGCCTAAACCAGTCGCCCTTATCCCTGCCTGGCTCTCGGGATGAGCTCGGCCGTGACCTTGTGCAGAAACCAGGGTCTGCCCAGAGGAAGCAGCTCAGCTCCTGAAACGAAGCAGCATCGTCTTCAAAAGGCTACAGGACTGCTCGGGTATTTTTGTGGTTGCTGCTTCCAGTTCTGTTTTCTGCCTTGTAATTCAGTAAGGAGCTTTGCGAGTTACACGTAGAGCTCTAGGGGAGTTAATGTGAAATTGCAGCAAAAATGACTCTGCTCTGCTGGTGCCTTTGAAAGTGGTGGGACCCGCTAGGACCTGACAGCCTCTGCACGGGAAGAGACCCTTGCTCTGCTCTGCTAACTAAAGTCACATTGTTTTGAGCCAAACAGCCTTAACACGAACCAAATCCTGCAACTCTCAGAGTAGCCCAGGCTTAACTATATTTCACGTAAATGAGGAAAACACAAATTAGAAACCCAGGGTAGAGGTGAACATGGGTTCAGCTGCTCTTGCTCCTATGTCAGAAGCCTGCACCAATGCAATCAGCTCAGCTGCGTTTGATTTTTGGCTATAATCATGTGATACCTTTTGTGGGGCCAGCTATTTTGATGAAAAATTGCAGACATAAAAGCAAACATTATTTAGTTTCTTTAAGGCTGATTTCCCTCTCCTTGGAAGTTTAGAGAGCAGCTGCTCACAAACGATAAATCATCATTCAGTTCAATTCCTTCCAAGTGGCACATACCAGAAATCATGTTAGACTTGCTGTAGGCTTCTGGATTTCAAAATGAGATTAAGAAAGGGGGAAAAAAAGAAAAGGAAAAAAGCCCAGCAAAACCAGCGGAAGGGCAGGTCCAACCACACCAGCAGCACTGCTGAAGTGTGACAAAGCAAAAGGTATCCTGGCGTTTTTAGTAGTGTGAACAAAATCATCCTGGAATCATTTATTATCATCTCTGCAATGTGGCGAGGACACAACCAGTAGCCGTTTAGTTATCTACAGGTTTGCATTCAACTCCCGTTCATTTCTCCGGCTCTGTGATGATGCAGGGAACGCAATGAAAGCGGGAACAAGATGCTCTGCTGAGAACTTCAGTGGTTTCTAACCGAGAAGTTTCCAAAAGTTGTCAGTTCACAGAGTAAAAGTGAAAATTGAGCTGGGCTGGGGGGAGTTGTTTCCTAGGGGCTCACACTTAAAATCTCCCAGCAAGATAACGTTGCTGCAGTACTGGGTGGGAGAAGGAAATGTGAGAACAGATTCCCCATCTGAAGACTTTTCTGGTGTTGCACTGTACGGTTGTGAAGTTTGGGGCATTTTCGAGCAGCTGGGAAGAGCACGCAACCGTGTGTGAGAAAGGCAGGAGATTCCCAGCAGGTCTGCCAGATTTTTAACGCTTTTCATGGCCCCACCGTTCATTCACCAGGACAACGTGCAGGCTTCCCAGTTTTGTTGCTTGTACAGCTTCAGGTTTTGCCGTGAAGCTCTGCTGCTCCAAGGCAAAGCGATACAGGAGCAGGAGGATTTTGTGTTTCACGTGCTGGAGGCCACGTATGGTGCAATATCTTAAGAGGAGTTTTTCTTCAATAATGACTCGCATTCAGCACAAGCTGAATATCTTTATTACAAATGAAGGAATTGCTGACTGTCCAGTCTCTCCTGTCTGACTGTGGCAGCTCCACAAACCTCTCGGACACTTGCAGCTTGCTTTGGCAAATGAAATGGGAGGCATCACTTGGTGTTCGCACGGAGCTGCCAGTGAAAGCAGGAGCTGGCCCACTTATGGAGGAGCAATTCCTCTGCTGCCAACACTCCCCAGAGATAAAACCAAAAGAGAATGTGGCCGTTTACTTCAGCCAGAGCGTAGTTTCCATGTACTGAACCCTAGTTTGCTACCTATTTGATTTACAAGCAGTATTGTACTTACAGTTGCTCCTCTGGGTCCCGGCAGACCTCTCTCACCAGGAATACCAACGTCGCCCTGGCAATAACACTGAAGTCAGCTGTGCCATTTAGGAGCCACAAATCCACCCTTCCCAACCCACTGCAGAGCCAGAATCCATCCCTGGATCCCAGGCTATTTCAATCCCAAACTCCCTGCCCCGTTGGCCCACCCACTAGGTCACACCGCCTGCTTTGATGGGCTTTGTTTGACCTCTGCTGCAGCACAATCGCCGTGCACAGAGGTGTCCACCCGTCCAGCTCGCATCGTGCTCGCTGGGAAGCTCCAAGCCTGCGTGGGGCTGCCTGGAGCGCTCAGCACCGCGGGCTGGCGTGTGTTGCAGGCAGCACAGCACCTATCTCGTAACTGAAAGCTTGGTCTCTGCAGGGAGGCACCACGCGAGCTCCAGCTTTGCGGTTTGGTTTGACACGCGCTCAGCAGAGCTGCTGATGAGTGCAAATGACGGGGATACGTACAGGGATGCCAGGCTCTCCA
Organism: Coracias cyanogaster; assembly: GCA_033124195.1. Classification (NCBI taxonomy): domain Eukaryota; kingdom Metazoa; phylum Chordata; class Aves; order Coraciiformes; family Coraciidae; genus Coracias; species Coracias cyanogaster. The sequence goes on from JAVSBS010022166.1 coordinate 19,089, forward strand.
GAGGGACCTGCCTCTCCCATCTCTCCAGGACTGCCCTGCAGAGAAGGAAGCAAAGACTTAGTTAAGGCATAACTGCGGAGAGACATTTCTGTGCTACCTAGTGCAGCAAAAAGAGGAGGGAGTTGAAATTGAAACTTGGATCAGGAAATAAAAACAGCTTTAAACTTTTAGTTTTAAGACCAAGATGAGAAAACTCGCAACAGCAGACATTTAAAGAGCAGGGGGTCGTACATCCCGACCTGGGGGCAGTGACCAGGGAGGGCAGCCCCTGGGCAGTGCCACCACAGCCCGGCTCAGAAGCGGACCAGGACACAGGGATGATCTTTTGGAGGCATGCTCTGGACACCCCATTTCCCTCATTCCTGCATCACCTTTCTGCAAGGAGAAACACCTTCCTGCAGCACGTGTGAGGATTAGCAAGAATAACGATGCAGGTGCAGAGGGCAAAATTCAGAAAGGAAGGGGAGGGACAGAATAAAAACCCAAATGCTTCCCAGAACAGCTTTGTGCTGGACTGCTTTGGTCTGCCTGAGATTGGCAGAGGTAGGTGTTAATCTAAAGCTCTGTGGAAGCTCTTCTCCTGAGGCGGGGAGAAAGTCTCCAGAAGGGAAGATGAGATAATCCTGTTCCTGCTTCTAGATGCTCAGCTTTTGATGCCCAAAAATGTGGCCTGCTCTTGGGACTTTGACTAAAGGGTGAATGGTTCCTTCTGAGGTTTACTAAACCACCGCCGACTCTCTGCTTAGTTTTCACCGAACCGGGTGCAAGAGCAGAGCCATCTCAGCTGACAGACCCAGCGCCTGCTCCTCACTGCCAGGGGAACTCAGCCCCCGCAGGAACAGACACCATCACTTGGGGTAAGTCCTCCAGGGTCTACTCGTGGGCACCATTCGCCCCCCAAGCTGAACAGCCTTGCTGTGACAAGTTCAGTAGCTCCCACACCAGAATTATAGAGATTCACTTACTGGTTCACCCTTTGAGCCTTTAATACCTGCTCTTCCAGGCAGTCCCTGAAAAACAATATTAAAGCAATATCAGAAGTTATTAAATCTGTTATTCTGGTCTGATTTGATACACAAAGAGTGATGTTTGCTTGAAGCAATGGAGGATTTACGTTTCTGCAGCTTTCACCATAAAAATTATGGCTACAATTTCCCTCTTGTTCACTGCCCTACGTACACTAATCCTTGAGAATTAAAACCAAGAGGAGGAATATACAAATAGAGCAGCAGCAGCAGCAACGTTTTGCACAGCAGAAACCTCTCTAGAGGTGTTAAAAATATTTGGTAAGGCAGGAAGAAAGGAATACTTTACCTCCATTTAAATAGTTGGAAGGCTGGAGAGATGAAGCGCTTTGCCAATGAACACTAGTGAGTCAGGGACAGAGCTCAGGCTATTGTTGAATTATGATCATTTGTATTCCAGATCTCACCTCCCTGCATAAGGGATGCACGTCACTGGGATGTGATAGAGAAAATCCCTCTCAAATTCAAATTTTAAAGCAGAACCTGCGTGGCCAAAAGCCAGGGAATTCCCGTGTTAGTATTTGGTGCTACTCCAGATGTTTTCTGTTGTGTTGTACACTGCTCCCCTGTCTGCATGGTGGGAAAAGGGCATTTCCTCTTGGCTTAAATAAGGTCCTTTGTGAGATGATGGACAAAATGACTGTCCCCTCTCCCCAGGAAGGATCCCTCTGCACAGGCCAAGCTGCTGTATTGCCCCAAAGGCGACAGGTCCTGCTGCCATACTCACAGGCAGTCCGTTTGGTCCCTTCTCTCCAGGAGCACCCATGCGAGCTGCATCACCCTGTGGATATCGAGAGGTTAGGAGGGATCCTCTGGTTCTGGAAAACTGTCTGACACAGGCAGGGGACACATTCCCAAACTGGCATTTGTAATCTTCTCCCTTCCCATATGCGCAGGACCAAGAACCTGTTGTGTCTCCAGGAGATGTGCACCCACTGGACACGGGGTGCCCAGAGCTCCCCAGTGTTCCCCTTGCAGCTCCCAGCCTTCCCTGGCAGCACAAGGTCCATGTTCCCGAAGGATCGCTGTTCAAAAACCAGGCAGCTAGCATCCGGCAGCATTTTGTCTAAAGGCAATTAAAATCAACAGATGTGTCTGTCAACAGCTCTGAGAAGGCATCTCTGAAGGCCTGGAGTCAGCCAAGAGGAACCACTAAGTCTAGGGGCACAGCTGAGTTTAGATCATATGTGCACGGCCCATATGTGCATCTTCTTTCTTTAGGGAATTTCCTTGGGATTAATTAATAGAAGCAACTTTGCTAGTTACACTACTGGAAGACTTTTTAGGAGCAAAAGCTTTCCAGCCATGCTCTTTCTTGACAAGCATCAGTAGCTTTGCAACACACACGGGACAGTAACAGAAATCTTTCCTGCAGTGTTTTAAGTAGGACTTTACAAACCTTCTCACCATCGAGTCCAGGAGCTCCATCCCGTCCATCCTTGCCAGGCATGCCCTGCAATCGCACACAACACAGGTTAAGGTCATAAGGAGACTCTGCAGTTTGTGAAATACATTCATGCCAAAGAACCTTTTGGCAACGGCTCCAGCTCCAGTTGTACTGGGAGATTTTTCATTAACAGCAGTACAACTAGGGTTTAGTCCAACTGGGATTATGCTGAAGGTTAGAGACCCACAGAGCACAAGTTTGATAGATAAAGACTAAGATGCAAGTCTTTTTCCTACTGGGCTTTATCTCATCATCTGCAAGCAAGACAACAGTGAGACTTGCACCCCATTTAATGGACTTACCGGTTCTCCTATGAGTCCACGAGCTCCTGGGTTTCCTTTTGGTCCAGGTCTACCCTAGAAATCAACGACAAATCCCATGTTATCCAGGACACAACACTTAAGAACAATCAGTCACCAAAGGCAATACTCAAACTCTGCAGGGACATTCATTCTGTTTGTGCTGGCTCCTATCCTGTTCACGTAGCTATGGTGGTTCTTCTAGGACACAGAAAACTGGCACAATGCTGGCTGCGGTATCTGGGAGAATTCTTGATCGTTTCAAGGGATGGAGGTGCAAGATCTGATCCCTGTGCTCTGCGCTGTAAGCAGCACTGGGGCACCGTATTACTTCGGCATCTTTAATAAGACTTAAACATCTAATTTTTGAGAGGAATAGCTTCATCCCTTTCACCTCCCTTTCCAACAAGCCAAGGTGGGTACACGCTGTAATAAACTTGTGAAACCATCTCCTTTGAATGTCACATCCAAAATTTGAGCAGACGGGTGTTTTGCTGCACTTACAGTATCGCCTTTGGGCCCCCTGAATCCTTGAGGTCCTTTGTTTCCTTGGTCTCCCTGTGACAGAGGAGGAAAAGCCATTAAGCATCTTCATCACACCGCGACAAAGACTGATGTTTCGAGGGTGGGAACAATGAAGGTTTTTCTGTGCTGTTTGCTGGCGTTAGCGGAGGGGTGAGCGTAGACGTTCCCTGAGGAGCTCGGCTCTGCTTTCTCAGCTACGCTCTGTAATTCCTGACACACAGATGAATTGCAGCAGGGACTTTGCCAACAATCCCGTGGGGTAGAGACCATCTTCCCCTTCCTTTAATGAAGTGTTTTCTTTAATCAGAAACAGAACGGGAGAAAAACTTTAATATTTCCTGTCTAGATCCTGCTTGGCGTAATTAAACCTCTGGTGGACGGCAAGCACCTCATTTTGTTTTAGTTTGGATGAATTTCTTCTATAACGGCGAAGACTAGGGAGGGGTCCCCAGAGGGTGGCACAGTCTTGGGGTCAATGCAGACTGTGGCGTGTTGGCTGGTGTGAAGGTACCTCCTATAAAGCAGATGTCATATTACCCACACAAAGGGGAGACAGGGTGGCAGGTCAGTGGAAAATGCTCTTAGAGAAGCTACAATGCTGCAGTTGCAGCTCAGGTGTCATGTTTGGGCACAGTAAGGAGGGTATGGGGGTCTGCCCACAGGCTCAGTGTTCTCCTACACTTCGCTCCAGAGCTCTGCAAAAGGATGAGGATTGCCTCTTTAACACAACTATTTCTGCTGGTAGCAAGAGTCCTGGTGAGCTGTGAGGATCTGGGCACGGACTAGGCTCAAAGGACGTAAGCTCAGGATAGCGCTTACTGATTCCTCCTCAAAACTCTCCTTCTTGAGAACACCACAGATCTCAAGCACTTGCCCAAAAGCTGCTGATGCTCAGGGAAGAGCAGTGAAGAGAACAACCAAGGCAAATGTGGTGAACATATTCTGGCACATGGCACACCACTGAGGGAAGGACATCATGAGATCTAGGTCAGTGAAATAACATCGCTCTAACTGGAGGGAAAAAGGCAAAGAGAATAATCTGATGGAGACCCTCAGCACACTAATCCTGTTCACCGGCAGCAAAGCGTTTAGTGCAGAAGGAATAAGCTGTAGGTTTTGGCTGTGGAAGGCAGGGCCATAGAGATGGGGAGAAGTAGATACATACAGCTTTCCCTGGAGGTCCTGGGATTCCAGGTGGCCCTCTGAAACCAATGTCACCCTGCAGAGAAGAGCACACCATTGTAATGCTGTGGTTGGCAGAGGGTGAAGTAACAGTATCGCCACCTTATACTGCAATTTAAGAAAACACAAAAGCCCTGGAAAGACACCCCATATTTCTTGCTAGCTTGCAACAGAGCCTTGCAAAAGATCCCCTTCTGAACAGGTAGGTTTTTTACTCTGGATCTCCCCACTGTTATCTCCGTGATACACTGGTATCATTCATGGCCTCGCTATCTTGATAACACACATTTGTTCCTAAATAAATGCATGACTTCATCAAATTCAAAACCATTCAGCCTCTACGCTGATGGTTAAAGGACCTTGGCAAAAGTCCAAAGCCATGATGAGCTAGAGATTGACCCTGTGCTCACTGAGGAGACTTTTCATGCCCTGAAAATCTGTATCCACCAAATCTTTGTCTTTTTCTTGTAAAGAGACAAAACAAAGTGAAATGTTCATTAAACGTTTCTTTTTTTTTTTTGCAAGGTTCTTCAGCATTGTCAGTCTTGCAGGGACAGGACTTTGTCCTTCTGGTCTGGATGCTTAAATCAGGCTGGGCCTGATCCTGTTGATCCCTCAGGTATGAAGGCTCCTTCTGCCTTTGGAAGGTGGGTCTGCCAGAGGGAGGGTGTAGGAAAGAGTCTGCTCTTTGTATCTCTACAAGTTCCCCAGTGGTTTTCAGAAGGAAAAAAGCCACAAGAAACTGGTGGTGGAAGAAGGGTGGAATCAGAAGGAGGTTTTTCTTACTCTGTCGCCAGCTGGACCCATTGGACCAGGGAGGCCTCTTAGTCCTCTTGGGCCCTAATTAAGAAAACAAATCGGTTAAAACCCAATCGCTGTTAAACAAAAAATGGCAGAACAGCATGATGTAGCAACTCATCAACACAGAAAACAATTAAGAAACAGTGAAGAGGGGCACAAAGCTCAGTTTTCTTGTCAACAAGACATTTTATCCCTTGGTGATGACCTCTGAGCAAATGATACCATGGAGACACCCCATGCAGATGTGTTCAGGGAGCTTGCTTTTGCCAGCTCGCCTCCCAGGCTGTCAAGCCAGCCCAGAGCTCAGCCTCAGATCCACTCAAAAGGTGTCCAGGGCTTTACTGGAGCAGCTGTTTCTTGGATGTCTCACCCAAGGTGAGGTGCCAAAAGCAGGACGTGAATTAAAGCCCAGTGAAACCAGCAAGATTTGTTTTTTTCCCCAGCATCAACTTTCACATCTGTTATTCTGCAGAGGCAAGAGCTGTTTGTGTAACACAAGATGATTGATGGCCCATAGAATTTCACAGTAAAAAGGTCATGGGAACCAGTCTGAAGAGTAGGTGTTACCTGCAAGCCAACGCTGCCGGGAATGCCAGGAGGACCAGGAGGGCCAGGGTTACCCTGGGAGAGAAAAATTATTTAGACAAGAGGTAAGACAGCGTGAGCCTGCCAACACAAAGCCAGGGACCTTCCCATCTTATTTCTTCTTCAGCTCCCTCCAGCCCAGATTTCTGCTTCAAAATTTGCTTCTACATTATAGGTAATTTCCTTCTATGTGCAAGAACATTGATCAGTCAGGAATGTCCCAAGGTGATTAACGCAGGGCTTTTTCCTGAGCTGACATCCCTGCATGTGAAACAATAGGTGTTAACTTCTCAAATCGATCTTAACATTATGATTATTGGGAAGATTAATTTTCTCAACGTCGAGATCATCCGTGCAGGGCAGTGAAAGCCAACGCAAATGAGCCAACTGCCTCATTTTTGCCTGTTTTCTTGAAGAAACCATTTGTTACAGTGCTTTTAAAGAAAAAAATCCTCCCCTACTCCCTTTAAATTGAAGTTTACCTTCTCTCCATCTTTTCCTATTTCGCCAGGTTCTCCTTTGTGACCAGTGTGTCCCTAGAAATAAGAGCTCCAATTATTCACATTCCAGTACAGCCCTGTTTCAGAATTGAAGTTTTGCGAGATAGCTGTAACACCTAAACCCACACAACACAAACGACTTACAGGGAAAATAATCTGTACGCGTGCTGCAGATGTGGGAATGGAGGTCACTTCTGGGGTCGGTCAGCCATGCACCATTCCTCTGTTAGGTATCGTCGTGCCAGAATTGATCTGGCTTCAGGAAATGCCCAGATTTGGTTTTTAAGAGCGACTTGTGGCGAGCCCAAGCTACAGGTCTCCAGATACAATTCTCAATTACAGGTCAGGGACCAGAACGCATTTCCCATCACTTTTGAAAATGAGGCCAAGACATTTCTGAAACCCCCATTCTGCATCTTTAACCTCTCTTTTTAAGTCATCTTTAGCATCTGCATCATCAAACTAGCAAAGAAAGTCCCACTGAAATCTTTCATGTGAACTCAGTTTGCTTCTTGGCTCCCTTCCTATTATTGTGGGAGAGACCCAGACTAATTTCAGCCATGGCAGATGTTATTCCTCACCACGCAGAAGGTCCTGCGCATCCTCTGCATCATTATGGGAGACCTTCACGGGTCTTTCCATTTCAGAAGCTATGAATTTTGAATAGTTATGCCTTAAATGTTGTGTATGTCTAATGATATTTATGACTCAGCGCAGAGACCAAACAGACCCGCAGAAGGTCAGTTCACAAGGAACTGAGAGCATTCCCCAGGAGACATTCCACCCATGGCCAACTTTTGCTAAATCCTGCTAAAAAAACCAAACAAAACAACTCAAATAACTTATTCCTTCAGCTCACTGCCGGAGTGCAACCTACTGCACAGAACGGATGTGAAGAAGGAGATGTTTAGCTGCTGACTGAGGTTTCCTGAGGGTTGCAATCTAGAATTTATGTACCAGCATCAAACAACATAAACAGAAAGTTGCCTGGTGCTACGCTGGGTACAAAATGACAATTAAATTGTATTTAATCACGTAAGTTATGTCCTGCTACAGTAAAACGTGTACCCCTGTGCTTACAGGGCCTGGGAGCGCAATGTAAGAACGGGTGAGGATTTTACAGCTCTCTGAAGCCTGACAAGGCAGCACATCCTTCTGGAGCAGCCTGAACCGCTGCTCTCTGCTCGCTTCTGTTCCTCAGCTGCGCCTCACAAGGCTCACACGGTGTCTTAACCTTCCTGCTCGCCCTATGCAAAAGGTTCCATTTCATTTGTAGGACCACGGTTAAATCTTCCATCTAACAAAGGCTGCAATCCTGCAAGGGATGGAGCCACAAAACACACCCGAAAGCGCAGGAAGGTACTTGAAGGATGTGAAGCCCCTTGCTGAGGGTGGAGGGAGAGCGCTCATACTTTGCGGGTTGAGTTCAGTGGCAGAGCAGCTATTGCTACGTGTGGGAACAGCATGCAAAGAGGGCAGGATCAGGCCCTTCATCCTCCTCGTGGCTCATTTTCGGCTGCTTTAAGGGTTTTCTCTTTTGACAGCATATACACAGATAAACGTGTGGTTGGTGTAGAGAGATGTGGAGCCTGCAGAAGACGTGTCCTGCATATAAAACAGTTTAATCCCAGGGGTTCATTTATTTTGGGAGACAGACCCTTCTATCTGCAGGAGGTATTCTTCTTACCTTGAACCCTGGCATTCCTGGGGGACCTGGAGGACCTGGTGGGCACAGAGCTGGGCACTGCAAGGAACAGAAACACTCTTTGCTTTATCAAGCACACACAGCGTGTCCAGGGAAGCTGGTTTCATTACTTGGGACAGGTGAAAAGCCCATGTGGGTTTCCGCTGTAAATCCACTAAAACTAATTCATTCAGAGCATTATGTACTCACCGGCCATTGCCCCATGGCAGAGGCTCCCAAACAGGTCCTCATGCCCCCAGTAACCCACCAAATCGCGATTTATGAATGGTCTGCTTCACTTTGAGCATGGACTGGGGGAAATTCTGAAGGCTGACAGTGGTCCACAGTTCAAAATGCTGAAGAACCACAGCTGCCCAGTGAAGCTGGATGGGCGTCTTGTAAATCATTAGAAACATATGGAAATCCATGCATTCATTGACCCCCACCGATTTCCATGAGACAACTCCCCTCACTGAAACAAGGACAAGCATTAAGAGTTTGTCAGAAGGGAACCTATAAAAAAAATTAATCCAAATATCAATAAGTTGGTAACTGCAGATGTCTAGGGGTGGGTGAGCCCCTGCTGGGAACTCTGGTTTGACTAGGAACAAATCAGAACATGCATGGAAGTTTAATGGGGGCTTAAAAGGCCATACTTTAAAACTAATAAATAGGGAATGAGATTTTCTTATGCAGCTTTCCTTCAATTTGTTTTTTTCTTTTAGTAAAACCTCAGGCAACACCTCTGTAGCAGAAATCTAATTTTCTAGTATATTCCACAGGGTAACTTAAATTAAACTCTCAGAAATAGCATCATTTTCTATTAACTTCCTCGTGACTTGCCATAAGGCAGTCTGAACTGACTCGGAGCTTTTTTGGGGCACGCCAATTAGAAAACCAAAGATGCTGTCACAACAACAGCTGTGAAATCGGGAAATTGTCACTTCCATCGTTCATGGACTTAACGCTCTTTTCATTCCCCTGAAAAAAAAGAAATCGAGACTTTCTCATAAGGAAGGAAGTCTAAACCAAGCATATGCCCATAGGAACCCGCTGCCACCATCCATGGAAATAAACAGTGCAACACGCGTGACCTTTTCCCTCGCAAAGCAGAATTGGAAGCAGATGCATGAAAAGCTGTTGTCATTTACCAGATGCTGAAGTTGTTTTGCAAATGAAGAATGGATGCAAAACCTGCATTTTGAAAAGCAATTTTGAAAAGCACACTGGAAAGCAAAGACCAAAGGAAAAATCAGCACTGGCGTAACTACCTCCTTGAAAGGACATTTCAGTCTCAAATAGGCACACAACGCTCCTGTGCTCTGCGGTACGGCAGTTTAGACCCTTGTCTCCAGGTCTGAATGGGGCATGTTAAGTGGTTTGACAGTCACCCAAGTCTGCCAATGAAAAGGCACGTCAAGGATTAAACCAGAACATTTTTTCACACTACATAAAGAAAAACCTACCTGAAGGTCCCCGCCGCCATCATGAAGGTTGCCTGGAAGACCCTGCAATTCATGAAACGTGATTTCTTAAAATACATCAAGATGAGTACTAGGGGAAAATCCAATTTCTATGAATGCACTTTACAGAGCCAGCTCAGCTGGGCCAGCACAAGGAAGGTACCCAGCCCCACAGTGTAAAACGCAGCCCCTGAACCCAGAGCATTATGAGCAGCACGTTCTCTAAATAGACATGTCAAGGGTGTAAGTATCTTCTGGAGATGCACAGATGAGCTTGGGGAAGAGCCTTGAGCCTTAAGCAGCAATCTGAGAAGAGCAGCTGTGCCTGGCCCTCCTTTGGGCCAAAGAAGTTCCTTGGGAAACACCTCCCTGTCCCTCCAACCCTCCAGTGATACCACAGCAAACCTACAACGGGGACTTGCTGGTTTCAAGCCCCACTGATTGGCCCTACAAGCACATCATGATCCAAGCAACCACATAAACCTTGCAAGAACAGAAAGCCCTCTCGGCCATCTGTCTATGACATAAAGTCTGGGTGTCATTGGCTTCCTCCACTCAGACAGCACGGACAATAAACAGGAGATAACCAACACACCAAAGTGCAGCCAGCGAAAAGTCACTGCTCCCCTTGGGACACAGTGTTTACAGCCTGCCGAAACTTAGCCCGGAAAGGGAGCGCTCATGGCAAGCACAGCAAATAAAACATGCATGTTCTGGCAGCAAGAAGAAAATTCCCACATTTATTTGCAATTCTCAACTTACAGGAGGTCCAGGTGGTCCAGGAGGCCCTGGGAATCCTGGCAGACCAGAAGGTCCCTAAAAAGAGTGAAAAACAGTGAGAATTCCCTTTCTTACTCATTTCAGTGGAAATGCAAATGGAGAGGAAGGGTGGCTACCAAACACCATTGCCTGTTTCTGAATGTGGAGCAAGATATCGCTAATGGGACTAAACTGCCCCTTTCTTTCTGAAGAGGCTTCTATGAAGGCAAAGAGAACAGCAGATGCATATGGAAGTGTAGGGATTAGGACAGAAGAACATAGCCCTGCACCTACATCCCTGCTTCCACTGGCTCTGTACCTCTCCAGTGGAGCTGTGGGCACCTCAAAATGATGGTATGCTTCTGGAGAAGGGGCTCCCTCAGATCAGAACCGTTCTCTGCAGTCGCTTCTTTTGAGGATGTTGAAGTATACACCAGCTGGTAACTGACCTCTGTTCTCATGACATTAGCTGCTTTTTTGTCCTTAACTCAGAGCTGGAAAGGGAAGATATGGCTGCAAGCAGCTGCACACCTCTGGCATTGCATTGGGTGACCCGACATAAGCTGATACAAGGAATAGCATTGCCCGTGGGCGTTTGTAGAGCTGAAAATGTCTTGTGCATCATACTACCAGAACGGGGTAAGAGACCAGAAATGAACCTCACTCTTCTGTGGTTGTGGCATGATCAGTTAATGAGGATCAAATAGCAGGAGAAACTCACAGGAGGACCCCGAAATCCATTTCCACCTGGGAGCCCACTGGATCCTGGAGGCCCCTGTTGAAGACAGAGAAGAGTCTTTACACCCTTGGCCACCCCGCATAGCTGCCAAAGCCCAGGGGCACAGTCTGCCTGTACTCAGTGGTTTAATGCTCTCCAGGAGCTCAGTCCTACACCCAGACACTCAGTTTACCAATGCACATCTTTTTTTGCTCCGCCTTCCCACAAAGCACACTTGTCATCTTCACACATTGCCAACATCTTCTCCCTCCAACACAGGGTGGCTCTGAGAGGCCCCAGGAACCCACCAAACAAAAGCTGCCCCAGAATTGGTCACTTCCAGCAATTACAAGGCTGCTGTGCCTTGAATTTACATCAGTGCCAGCCTCCCTGGGCTTGGGGTCAGCGTAAAAAACTCTCAATGCTGCTGACCTGCAGGACTCCACATCCCTCTGCCCAGCATAGGAGAGGGACCCAAGGCCTGGGGTGGGTCGGTAACACTCAGAGTATCCAATAAAGGGAGTATAATAATTTAAAACTCTCGTCTGATAAAGACTCATTACTTACTGGAGGTCCTGGTAGTCCTTTGCCCTGGAAACATTTAAAACAGGAAAAGATCACTTAGAAACTGAACATCCAGGAAGAAAAGCAAACCTCAGAAAATGCTGCTTAATTATTTGTTGGGGTTTTTTTTCTCTTTTAAGTTTCCTTGGTGCTCCCCTGTGCCCAGTTATCATTATTTGCAAAGAGAGCAGAGCTCGAGTCTTGATGAATCCTTCTGTTGTCTCTAATAAACTGCATTCCCTTTACACCGCTGTTACCTATGAGACATCTCTAATGAAAACCACATATGGTGACATGATAGTGGGACGCAGACAGGAAATCATTCTCGTTTATATACTTTCCTTTTTTTTTTCCTTTTAATTTTTATTGTACATTATCTTATGTCTAATAATTTTGATAGCACTTGATATGTGAGTCTTTACCCCAAGGTGACTTGCCTTGTAACATCTCAGAGACTAAGAAACAAGCCCCATGTTACCAGAACAGGTCATACAGACATATTTAAAAACGTCAGTCAACATTTTCACTCATTCAAGCTTTGATCCCTTTGGGGTACAAGGCCTCCCATCTTCTCTTGGTGATGGTTTTGGCTACCTCTACGTAATGCCATTCTGGGAGTTACTTACAGCTGGTCCACGTGGCCCAGCAGGTCCTAATGCACCCTACAGGAATAAAACAGAGGGCAAATTAGCAGAGATAAAACCCAAATCCCATAAGGACAGACATCAACACCTGCTCTCCTTGACATCATTCCGTTTGAAGACTCCAGCAGCGTCTTACAGTAACAGCACACAGCTGGGGATGCTCAGCTTAATCCAGAAATATAAGGACAGAAGCTTACAGATAATAACTTTGTCATTCCTGATTAATTGATTAAAGAACGTTTAAAATGTTCTTTAGTAGGGATGGATGCTCAGAACTGGTCCCAGCAACTTTCTCTACTGTTTGCTGGTCAAGAGAGAGTAGAGACTAAAACGTGAGCTGCTCCTAAAAGAGTGAACAGACCCTTCTGCAGGTCACAGCTCACCTCAGATTAGCCTCCACAAATATCTAAAGGTTCATAAATTGAATTTCACCCATTTGAAATATTCTCATTCATAATACTTTCACGATGTAGATCAAACGACTAAATTATGTGAAACTATTTACAAGATTCAGGCTTGTTCTACTTAATTTTATTAATTCATACGTTTTCCCTTCAAGCAAAGGCAAAGATTTGGGAGCTTCTACGTTTTCACTTGGCAAATCCCCAATCTCCTTTTCCTAATTTGCATTCTTACACTTAAGATTGACTAGAATTTGGTGATCTTATGTTTTGGACTAGGATTAAGTCATTCTTGAAGTTATTACATTCCTGCAGACAGATCTTCTTAATCCCTTTGTTGGACTGCAAAGATGCCAATATTGGCCGGTAGTCTGTAAAATTAATTTCTGTTTCAGAATTACTACCTGTAATTAAATGGAAATATAAAAATGAATTAAAAAAACCAGTGTGGTGGGACCTTGGCCAGCAGCTAAGATATCTTGGAGAGATCCCAGTGTGCCTTCCTGGCTGATGCTCTTGGCTCTGGGAGGTGCAGAAATGCCAGTGTAATTTGGGGTGAATGATAAATAAAATAATAGTTTGCTGAACAGCACCGACGCGGCTGTTGCAGTGAGTTTCTCCAAGCTGGAGAAGCTTGGGAGCTGCAGGAGAGCCACGCTGCTCTCCAGGCCCTGCCATAGACAGCTCTTTGCTGGCAGGTATATTGTTCTCAGCTGATGTTGCTTTCTGATAAAGGCAGAATTTAAAATAGCGAGGAGGTAACAGACTTAAATACAGAACACGCCACATTGTTATTTATAGACTGTGTTAAACTAATGCCAGCAAAACCCTCGTGTCCTTGCGCTGGGAGCAAAGCGACGACAGCACGAGGCTTCCTCAGCCTCTCACCAGCCCAAACCTGTTTTCCAAACATTCTCAAAATGCTGCACAGAAACATCTCGCCGATGATGTCCTGAGCTGGAATTAAATGGTATCCACCCCTAGGACTGGAGAACAAGGCAGATGGGCAGACCTGGAAAATATCCCAACATGCTGCTGCTTATTGCAATCCCAGGGACGAGGCCAGCCTTTTCCTAATGTTCTGCATACCAAACGAGATTAGAAATATTTTCCCTTGTTAAGCTTAAGGACAAAGATACAGAGGACCCAAGGCCTCATTAAGAGCAGTCTTGTGAGGAGGGGACTATAATCCAATAAAAATCAACTGCGCTGCAAATGTCAGCTCATTCGCTTCTTGCTGCAGGTTACTCTGCTTTCCTTCCGGTCACTTTAATCTTGAGGCTGTAGTCCTTACAACTACTGATGGTTGCAAGGGACAAGCTGGGATCTCCTCCTGCAAAGAAAACCACGGAATTCCTGGCACCTACTGACTTACACCCTAATCCTGCCCCTACTGGAGCCACCACAGCCCCTTCCTGCTTTGGCCACATGCCGAACGGTTGGCAGAGCACCTAAAGTGCCAAGCGTTGGCACTTTAACCTCCTTAATTTTGCTGTCTTTGAGGGTGTAAGGTGCAGCACGCAACAGCGAACGCTCCTCGTACTGCAAAAGATCATCGAGTCCCCGAGCAAGTTGATGTGACTCCATTAAGCTCAAAGAAGAGACTCTAATTTACACCTTGACTTTAATAACGTTGACTCAACTCATTCTCCTGGTAACAATGTTCTTTCTTTTTTGATTAGAAAACAAATCTTATCATAATTTCTCACTTTAAAGGAATACACTTTATGAATATACAACGACAGAGCACAGGAAATACTTGATTAATATGACATTCATAAATAAATATGAGTAATTACATTTCCCTCATTGCTTATAGTGTAAAGCACCAAACTTCAAAATGGCTCTTGAAAACTTCCTGATGAAGGACACCGGTATCTAGCACCGAGGGCAGAATCCAGCTTGTTCTTGGCTAAAAATGGAAGAGTTTTTTTAACTAAAAAAACCCACATAGGCTTGATCTGATCAGCCTGTAAGCAGAACCATGAGAAACGCTAATGGATGCTGATAGTGATGGGAGTATTTAAGATAAAAAGCATGTTGGTATGCTGCCTTCTCCGTACTCTGTCCCTGGTCAGGCATGAATCACTGCTGGACCAATGAAGCAGCAGCCACCTCTTATTTCAGTGATTCCTGAGACTGAAATACGTTCTTAAAGCCGGAGAGAAGAAAAAGTCGGGATAACAATGCTGTCCTTTTAGAGTGCTAGAGATTTACTGGTTTCTCCTTTTTCTGGGTTTTTTTAAGACCAATTAAAACAATTTTCCAGATGGATCACTGACCTTGAAAAGCTCCCATAAATGACCACAGGCCTCAAGTTTGCCCCACGCTGACAGACTGAGTTAGGAGACATAGGAAAGCACGTCAGATCAGAGGACGTAGTTACGGCAACTGGGTTCACATGCTTCTCCTCAAGAGCTGAGGAGGAAGTTCTTGTGCCCAGAAATTATCTGCTCAATTACCCTGCAGACTAGGAGCTTGTGTGCCAAAGCAGGCATGGGCAAACACTACCACTCAACATAAAACAGGGGCACAAAACCTCTCACGGTCTCCTAAACTTTTCTATCTTAAAATTCAGGGATCAGTTCCCAGAAGGTGCTGGACTCTTGGACAGTCTGAGAGTGGTCAGGATTTTGCAGGCCCGGATCTCTGGGGACAAAGATGGGCACAAGGAAAAGCAAAGATGGTGTAGTGCCGATGGATGGAGGCTTGGAGTTGTGACCGAGATGCTTGGGTCCTGCCACTGAACTTTCCCAGTTGCAAAACAAACTTTACCTTACACACGGGAAAGGAAGAAGAGGGTACCAAAGACACGTGGATCTATCACTCATCCCTTTAAACGAGATATGGAGTTTTGAGTAATTCCTTGGAGCAATAAATGGATTATTGAGATATACCGAACCTTTCTTAACCTTTGCACGCTGTGACGTGTGTTCAGCCCATCACTGCAGCCCCAAGGTCAAGACACCAGCAAACCAGCTGTGGATACAAGCCTTATCTTCCCCCACTGGGAAGAGAGGAAAATAACCATGCTGGATAAAAATCTGTGCTGAACAGCTCACTAATGTTCAGTGCTTAATGTCACAAGGAGGCCTAAGTGCCTTTCTGGACTCATTGTAGATGATCTGAAGGCCATCTGCAACATCTCAGGCAGGCAGTTCTCTGTCCCTGTGGTGCCCCTTAGCAGAGCTGTAATAAGCATGAAGCAAGAAAAAGCTCTTCTTTCTTGCTACGCTGGCTGGGGAAGTCCATGCCAAAGCAACTAATCACATCAGCCATATGGACAGCCCCAGAATTAACACAAGGCAAAAATTTAAACAGTTAATACAAAGTAGCAGTAATTACGAACATAACAGAGCTGTGTGCTCGGGCTGCAAATAAAGGCCAAAATAGCTTCGCTTTGATAAGCGTTATAATTAAAGTCTAGCGACTGCTTCAAGGAACTTTGTAGATGCTCAAAATACCACCAGAGCACTGGCACTCCCACCACTGAGGCGACCCAAGCCCATTCAAAGCCACGTGAAAGAATGATGGATCTCAGGCCCTGCCTAATGAAAAGCCATCTGGGGCTTCACGTCAAGGGTCGGAGTATTCTGCAAGGATTTAAAATAAACAAGGCATCGTCAGCAACACCCTAATGCCACCGATTTACAAAGGAATGAGAAATCGTCCATACAAGCAATGGCACTGTCCATTTAAAGGGACTTAGGCTGTAATGTGGTACTCACACGGTCTCCTGGAGGCCCGTTGGGGCCAGGTGGGCCATCAGTTCCTGTTAAACCCTGTGAAACGAGAAAGGTAAGTGTGAAAACAGAGAAAGACAGTAATAAGAGCTACAGGAAGTCCCTGTCACCATCACCAACACAAATCACCTGGACCCCCAGCTCTCAGCAACGCCGAACCATTTTATGTGTCTCCAATTAATCACAAAGGAAAGGACCAGAAGCAAATTATCCCTGCTGTTCCCGGTGCACGGGAAGCGTGGAAGGACACTACCAAGTGTCTTCTTACTGGTGTTTATTGAGTTGCTGTCCTGCAGCTTAGTCGTGGAAGTCGGCTGAATGCTTTCTCCTGCCTGATGCCGAAGAAAACGTGCTGGCTCAAACCTCACCCACACTCAGGTTCTGTCACAGTAATTTGGGAAACTGGGAGAACTCGACTGGGGGCAGTCATCTAGCCAGAGCTGCAGGGCAAATCCCAGGCCAGTACTCAGCAAGCCTCAGCTACTACATGAGACTGGATTCTGAGCTGAGGCTCAATGGGTTTGCTCCATAAATGTCAACTGATGCCTCTATTTCTGCAGGCCTGCCCAGCGCACCTCTGAAGAGCTGCAATGATTCACTGTAAGAGTGCTGTCACTCATGCATTTCAAAGCTGTTCTTATACTCAATTTAATCAAGAGACGTTTCAAACTCTTAGCATTTCTCCTGATATGCAAGACACATGCAGACCCAGGACTCACTTGGCTTTTCCAGTAGACACAGAGAAGGTTGATGAGACACTTTGGGAAAACACCTATGCTTATGTAAGATATTTAAAAGATCTAATAGATGACAAAATACTCACATCCACCCCAGGAAGGCCAGGCAATCCAGCTTCACCAGCTGCTCCAGGCTTCCCTGGTGCACCTTTTGGCCCCTAGACAAGTAAACAGGCAATTATTTTTAACATAATAACAAGACAAATGTCATGTGTGTTGTTACGGGTTACAACATGGAAGTTTACTTATTGATGTGTTAATCTTACACCACGCAACATGGAAGAATTCCTGCAGAGAGATGAAACTTGCCATAAATCCATATCCAAATCCTAAATTTATTTCAGCACTTTGGCTCAGCTCCACATACAGTTACTCATAAGCTGCTCCTAGTAGAGGGGTAGGAAGTGGTGGGGTAAGTGGCCCAAAGCCAAGACCTGTGCCACCTGGTACAACTTCCAGCACCCTTTGGCAGACTGAGGAGCTGAAGCAGACTCGGATTGATGCCAAAAATAACCACGCACATATGGCTTGGTACCAGTTTTGCTATACTGGTGATGGGCAAGCTTTGTATCCTCTGACAGCAATGAAGCAGGAGAATGTTTGTCCCCAGGACCAGCGCTGGGTACCCATTACGGAAATTCTTCTGCAGAAGCAGATGAAAGGGAGCCAGTGAGTCTCAGCTCTTATACATCATTTACTTTTCAAAAGGATGAACAAGTCAATGTCAACCAGAAGATACTTACTGGTTGGCCTGGCAAACCGGGAGGGCCCGGCTCTCCCTAAATCAAAGAAAAAAAGACAGTGTTAGTGCTGAACCTCTTGCTGTTGACTTTTTGCAACAATAGTGTTCATAGTTGGTTGTCATAGTGCTCAAGTCTCCCTTCCCGACCACTCCAAGATTTACCACAGTCAAGTCTTACAAAGCTCATGCTCTAGATCCTACTACTCTATAAAGCAGGATGAGCTTGGATGGCCTTTTCCACTCTACTATAGCAGATCTGGTGAAACCCACATCCTCAGGCTCCCAGAGAGAACCGGTGCTTCTGAACAGTGCCCAGCACCTGCAACTTTTTCTAGATATACT
This sequence comes from Coracias cyanogaster, assembly GCA_033124195.1. Taxonomy (NCBI): domain Eukaryota; kingdom Metazoa; phylum Chordata; class Aves; order Coraciiformes; family Coraciidae; genus Coracias; species Coracias cyanogaster. The sequence continues at coordinate 37,250 of JAVSBS010022166.1, forward strand.
TTGAAATTCTTCAGACTTGGGCTTGTCTGCAAGTGGGGCAGAGAGGAAGCTGGATGGCTATCAAGGCTTTCAACCATCTTCCTGATGAAATGGAAGGATACAATGATAAGCTCCAGGTATCCAGGACACAGTATGAAACTGCGGCACTGCCAGGAGCTGGGGACTATCAGGAAGTGAAGGAGGAACAAACTGCCAACAATGATTTTCTTCATATGACTAAACTTCGACAGGAAAAGCAAATGAACAAAGCCCCCCGCTGATTTCCATCTAATCCAATTGCACAATCTGGATTAAACCCAATTATTTATAAAATATTTCAAAAGGACTCTTTTTTTTTTTTCTATCCTAATGGAAAACAACTTTTAAGAACAGCGTCAAAGGTGTTTAATGAGGTATTAAACACCTTTGAATCATTCCTTCTAGCTCAGCCAGCTGTAATGTCATTCAGGAGCTCACATGGACACCAGACAAGAAGATTTTTGTGTTTTATTGCTAGCCCCCAAAAGAGGCAATCATCTGGGAATAGCAGAAGCTTGACTGGAGCTCCGCTTCCCTTCTCATCCCACAGAAAAATCACGTTGTGCCCCAGTTCCAGATGTCTGGATGGAGTCCTCCCCTCCTGGCTTTAGGATAAGCGCTCTAAATATTGTGAGAGACTCAAATATTGTGGGTGAGCGGAAGGGAAGGGGCACGTTGACACCCGGGAAAAAGAAAATCTATATGGAAAAAGGATGGTTATTAACAGAGCAAGGCTAGAAATAACACCATCCCCACTGTGGGCCTGATAATTAGGAGTTAGAAGGCAGTACGCAAAGGCACGGAATTTATAGCATGTTTCTATATTTACCACATCAACAATTGTGATGTCTGTGGGCAAATCTCTCGAGACTGGCTACCTTGATGGCTCAGGCAAGGATTTATGTACTGCACTGGGGAGCAATCAATGCACAGACCAGAGGGTCACTGAACAGAGGGATCTTTATGCTCTGGCTTGCTGAAGCAAATCCTTTGCTGCCCTCTGCCCACAGATTTTCCATAAATAGTTATCATTATCATAGGTGGGGAAGGTCCTCTGCCAGGGAAATGAAAGGAGCAGTTCTTTTGCAATGCGTGGTTTGAAAAGACAGCTAGAAGTGGCAGCAGAGGTGGTTTGCTCCCTCCTCCATTACCCGAGATTGCCAGCCCCTTGCTTTTTTTATTTGTCTGGGCAATGGCAATCCATACAGCAAGGTCACAGCATCACCAAAGGCTGTTCGAGACCATCTTAAACCTTGATCCTGCCATCGTGGACCTCTGCGGGACTTGGCAGGAGCACCAGAACTTTGGTCAGCTGAATCAAAAGCCTAATCAGTGTTTATACCCCAATGCCAGATCACTGGGAATTTGAGGCAAGGGCTGTCAGCCAAGGGAAACGCTCTCCTGGTGCTGCGTGCGAGGGAAGGAAGTTTACTCTTTCTTAGCAAGTCAGGCCAGGAGACGGTAAGCGGGTCTAAAAAACAGCCTTGATTTTTCAAAAGTGACAATTACTTATTAGCAATGTGGGGAATTACATCCCCAGAAATAATTCACAGGAGCTTGTCGCTAACTCTTTCGATCATAACATGCTGTTTCTATTCTTGGGAGGCAGAGGTTTTGCTTGTTACCAAGTAAGAAACGTGAAGCATGTTAAAGGCTATAATTATATTTCAGAGGGACTTAATGTTGCAGCTCCCACTGAAAGGCAGGAATGAAAGTAGGAGCTTCTAGAAATTGTGATTATGGGGTTCATCCAAGGTTTGTCTGGAGATATCCTGAATAATTCAGCTCTAGAATTATGCATCGCTTGCTGCTCACAGCCAACAGTAAGGGACTGCTGAACACCTTGGCAGCACTTATCCAGCTCCAAGACCGTTCAGCGACTCTTCCTGCACAGCATTCATCCAAAGCCATCTATGAAGACAACCCATCTGGAATGTCTTACAAAGTTCAGGAAACTTGCATAGATAGGGGCCAGAAAAGTTCTGATAGTGATGAGACTTTTTTTCAAAGCACAAAAGAAAAGAAATAAACCAACAGCTTCATTCTTTGCAGTGGTAGAATTGATGCTACTGCTCAGGGTCCACATGACCTTCTCCAGGCAGCACTATGAAAATGCAGAGCAGTGCGGGATTTGATATGCCATAAGTTCTTGGAGGGTATTGTGAGAAAAATGGGAGCCCTGAAACTGGGAGGCTTCATGACTGTGCTCAACACTAGCCACAGCCCTGCAGCTCTTCACCTATGTAATTCCTTAAAGGACCCAACGTCCTGTTGAATGTTAGAAACCCTCCTGAGCCTGTCCCTGAGCTCCTGAACCATCTGTGCACAGAGCACCTGACAACCTACATCTGTAGGAGGGATGTAGATCAAGTCTGTTCAAATGAAAGACTATCCCTGCAGAGCCACAACTCCAGCCTTAAGCTGGGACTGCAAGACGTAGCACCTGAAATACTTTACTCAGCTGTTTGATTTATTAGGACTAAGTTCTTCATATTAATTAGATGTTGTTATTTGGTCCTGTACCCTAAGGAGCCTTCTGAAGCTTTTAGCCATGGATAAAAGGCCATAGGTTCAGGTGACCAACATCTCCCTGGGCTCCCGTTTCCAAGAGCCATCAGAAGTGATGCTGGTGCTGTTCCAGAATTGAGGTGTAAAATATCCTGTAGAAAGCAGGAACTGAACCACACAATTACAGGGATTTGGTTCCTTCCGATTGCCTATATGCAGAATTTGGTTATGACTTGAATTCTGAAGGGCTCCATCCCTCCCAAATTCTTCTTTTCCACTCTACGCAGAAAGGCAGCCGCCCTTTCCTGCAGCCGCTGGCCCCACGGATGTCCTGGGCAGTGACTCCAGAGGCTTACTGCTGTGAATGTGAGCACGGGTCCTTTGCCCTCTTCCAAGCCGTCTCCTTAAGCCTTTTATCACATCATGAAAAAAAAAAAAAAAAAAAAAAAGGGAGAGAAAGCATCGAGGCACCAGCTCTGAGCTTTTCACGCTACAAAACCAGAGCGAGATTTTCAGTCTCTGTTAATCGAAAGGACACTTTAGAGGGACTAGCTGCAAATCAATGAGGTTCTCTCTTCAGAGCAGCCTTGCTCAGAGAGCCACTGTGAAAACTCACCACTGCAGACAGAAAAGCTCTTTGTTCACCATATACCAGGGAAGTCATATATCTTTTTTTTTTGCCTTCTTATCCAAAAGAAAATGACCTGCATGGAATGAATAGATTTCTTCAAGGTTGCTTAAAGGCCTAATTCCAATAAACTTGCTGCAGACGAGCTTGGAAAACCCTGCCCTATTCCACAAGCAGCTTAGAGAGACAAGCGCTGCTCCGACTCAGGATCGAAGCAGGAATCTGGCCTTTGCATTTGATGTGGTCCTGTTGAAGGTCCACCTAATGCTCTTTTTATCCACTGCCAGCTACAGGACACAGTTCAGCCCTTATCCAACAGATGCACAGAAGCAAAATTTGTCATTTCTATGGAATCATCATTTAAAAGTGATAGGACAGGTTTTTCTCCTCCCGTAAGTCCTGTGGTACATTGTCTTCTACCTCTGCAGAAGGTGTATGTGGAAGAACTGTCTGCTGAAATAAATGGTCCTGTTTCCTTTGCCTTTTGTGCCACTAAAGGCAACTCGTGTCTGGCAATGCACGAGCCAGATTCTGACTTCTCGTGTGCCAATGTAAGCTGGGATAGCCGTACTGACAATGCTGAAATAAAACCAACGCAAGTAAGAGCAGCGTCTAGTGCTGCGTATTTGAGCTTCTTGGGGCCTCTCTAGAACTGTCGATGCTCTGAAGTGTCACAAACTTCCCCCTGAACTACAGAGCATGCAATGACTCTGGCACATGTGGTACACATGCACTCAATCTTGCATATTTACCTTCCCCTTCCTCTCTAGACACCAAAAGAGAAAAACTGTATGTTGCAAGCAGGGTCACAGATTCCTGGGCATACACCAGCTTTGTCCTGAACTCTCTCGAGACAGGAGATTGATCCTGCAAAGACTCTGAGGCCACTCAGCACCTCCACTTGCTGTTCTGACTCTTACAAAACAAGGTCTCTTGCGAGTAGGCTGGTTCTCCAGGTGCATCCACCACTGAAGGATGACCCAACGGCTGAGGCTCTGGAGAACCAGAGCAGCTCCTTGGCTCAGAGGGCTCTGCCTCTGCTGCTCCACCCCTGGCCCTCCCTCTACCATGTCACTCACATCTATGCCGTCCTTGCCAGATGGTCCCGGGGGTCCTGGTGGTCCTGGAGGGCCTTGTGGTCCTACTCTCTGAAAGGATCAGGAGAAAGAGAGAGAAGAGGTTAGTTTTGCATCAGAATCAATACATGGGCTAAATCAGAAATCAATGGACAAGTCCTACAGCTTAACCCTGCATCAGCACTAACTCTCCATCCCCCAGGGCTCCCTGCCATCCTAGGTGGACTCAGAGAATCTTAGGACCAGCGCCTGGCTCTCTGGAATAACCTTTTGACTGAGCACATCTGCAGGGCTCCCAGCTTAACTGGTAGCTCATGCTGGGAATCAGAGCAGGTCGCTGGGCAGCAAATGGGTTTAGTTGTATAGGAAACAGTTCTCATTGCCTACAGGCACATTTCAATTTGGGCAGAGGAGGAAATGCAAAGCCCAAGGAAAATAGGTGCCAAGTGCTTGGTATTAAAAATTAATTTATAGTCCCAGTCTGATGGGGTGATGGAAGAGCCAGGAGGACACTGTTGAAGACAGAAGGAGAAAGTCTTCTCTCTGAGCAGGATGCCATTTGAAAATTTGGAATTTTGGAGGAGGTCTGAGGTGGAGGGGAAGGAAAGAAAGGTCCAATAAATGACTTCTGTATGGAGAGGGCTCCAGAGAGCAACTTGCTGTAGCCTCAGCGAACAAAGGTTTCATTGTAGAAGCAGCTCTGCTTGCAGCAGATGAGGGCAGCTCTGAATTCCCAAGGCAGACTGCAAAAATTCCTCACTAACACAATGGAAAACCTCACTGAGGAGTTACTTCCCCAGACAATAATATTAACACTGTGCAGGGAAGTCTAATATAGCTTCACATCTGAAGTGAACAAGGGTTAAATATGCTATTTTATAAGTGTAAAATTTGAAAATTGACCAAGGGAAGGAATAAGAGATCCCGATTCAGCCCCGTATCAGGAGATCAGCGTCATTGGCAACCTATTGCTTCGTTTTAAACGAAAACTGTTTATCTTTTATCAACAGGTCTCCCCTTTCCCAAGGCTTTCTCTCTCCTAACTGCAGCCTTGAATGGGAAGACAATACCTTTATGGGAAGTATAAAAGCAACAGTTTCTAGTAGAACATGAGGATACGATCTAAAATCCTACCTATGCAGGTACAAATCCAGATGTGCTTGCTAAGCACTCTGCGTTACAGCACAAGCAACACTCATTTTAATAAACTTCAGCCTCTAATAACGTGCCTATTGCCACACTTTGTCCTGCAGGTACAGCATACACACATCACTGTCTTTTTGCCCTTATGGACTTTTTTTTTTTTTCTTGAGCATAAGACATAAATGATGCTTCTTACCTGAGCTGATGTTGTGGCTAATAGCTGACACAGGGAGAGAAGCCCAAGAGCGGAGAATCCAGCCATGGTGCCCAGGCTCTGCCTCGCTTGTTCCTCCTGGGCAGCTAAACTCTTTCTCCTCCAGGGTCCAGCAGAGCCCTCCTCCTGGGTCTCAGCTTACAAATGAGGTCCCTCTCTCCAGATAAACCTGCGGCTCCAGCTGGAGGGGAAGAGCTCAGGAGCAAAGGCAAGAGGGGCTGAGCTGGGAGGAGAGAGGAGGTTTGGAAAGGAGGTGGGAGAAGGAGGGGGAGCAGCAGTCAGTCAGGAAGAGAAACTCTCATTCATGCCCTGCTGGGCAGCCCCAGCCTTGAGCAAACAGGGAGGGAGCTTGCGCCAGACTTGCAGACACACCGCAGGAGCAAAATCTGGCTGCTCCAGCTGGAGATCTAAAGATGTTCCTTAGGTCTCACCCAGGCCGTTTCTCAAAGCCCATCACCACCTCAGCGCTGGACAGATAAAAAGCAGCGGTGAGGGTTAGTCAGTGCCTGAGGCTACCTAACTTCACTAGAGTGAGTAATATACCTGTAACGAGAGCAAGATGCACTACAGAGAAATGCACTTACTGCTTTTTGAGATGGTTTATTAGCTCTGGAGGTGCAGTCACGGCTGTTCTGGTTTTTCTACAGGTAAAGAACACCAACAGATTTCTTGAGAAAGCAATGAATCCTGACCAGGGAACAGAGGATCACAAATACAAGGAGGAAGAAGAAAGGAGAAACATTCTCGGAATCGCAAAATAAATATGGAAGAATTGCCTTTGAAATATTTGCAGGGAAAACAGGATGACAGTTCCCAGCTAGATAATCCCAAATGGCAGTATTTTCATGAAGACGCATCTCCTTTAAAGGGAATGTCATCCAAAGCAGGGCTTGGAAGCAGAGAGGAACAGTAGCAAGATTCATCAGGACTGAAACGACACAGAGGAGAGCAAAAGGGGAAAATCAAAGCTTAAAAACTGGAATACCAGGTTTCAGTTTGGCATCCTTACGTCGAGAGGTTTGTGCGAGCACACAGTGCGTGCCTGTCCAGCTCCCCAGCGGCCAATGTTCCACCAGCCTTGACAGAGGGATAAAGGGCTCAAAGATTTACTAAGTTCCCACAAGATTTTGTGGGATTGGCAGCCAGGGACAGAAAGGGAGCGTGTGTCTGCTTGTCTTCAGACGGCTTCAAAGTACATGGAATGCTTTATTAGACACCACAAACCCCACAGAGGGAGGGTGGTGAGGTGCAGGAACTGCTTCGAAGAGCTTGCACCTCCTCCTTTGCACTGAGGCCAACTGATGGCAAGAGAGAAGGCAAAGCAGATCCAAATTCCTCAGCCACACATTGCTCATAGCAAGCCAGGGATTGGTGGCCTGCAAGTTGAGCTTGCTTTTGACCAGCAAGGGAAGAGCCCTAGGAGTATTCAAGGGAAGAGCCCTAGGAGTATTCAAGGGAAGAGCCCTAGGAGTATTCAAGGGAAGAGCCCTAGGAGTATTCAAGCCCAAGCACAGAACAAGAGGAGGACGGGTTCTCCTCTCCTTCTGCATCCCCATGTGGAGGGGAAGCTGGAGGGACACAGCGACTTACACAAACCATTACCACAAAGTCACCCCCATGCTTGGTCCGCTAGACCAAAGCCACTCCATGCAGGCCAGGCAGCTGCCCTCCTGCCTGCTGGCCGCAAGAGCTGCTCAACAGCAAAGTCCTTGCTTGCTCTAGAGAACATCCCAACACACACTTGGGAGGATGGCAAACGTTCACTGGCCACGTTCTACAGCAATGGAAGAAGACTGAGCATCACCTCCACATGGAAGAAGCAGCAGGTTTATCACACGGCGAGCCAACCAGACCTCTACTTTATCAGCTGTGCTTGGGAAGACCAGGCAGCCCCATGCACCCACTCACTGGAGGTGCCCACGCAACAGCAGATGGCTCCAGGGTGTGGTAGGACAGATATATGGTCATGTCCTGCTCTCAAAGATAAAAAAACCCCAAACATCAATGGAAACGGGTATGCATTAAAGTCATGCTTTAATAGGTGACATTATCGTAATGGACTGCGATACAGCTCAGAGTGCTGGAAAACATCCCATGGACTCACTGCAACACCTACAGCCAAAACTCTGAACCTGATCATGACTGGGAATGGTCTGAGCGCTCCAGACTAGGGCTGACAGTGAAATCCCATTAAACACAAGAACAACCCACACATCAACATAATAAGATTTATGATCTATGCCCCAACTGAGCACATATTCACAATGAAAACTTCATTAAATAAGACTATAAATCTGTACAAAAGCCGTGATTAACAATTTCTTATGAACTTCTTACGAAAGAATTCCCACTTAACATCTTCAAGTATTCGTATCTGTAGTTAAGTGTATTCTTATTGGCTACTTAACTTCATTCGCTCATAAGAAAAAAAAAGAAGTATTTTAAAAATATTAAAGCCTTTTCCAGCACATGTGTGACCACGAACATTAGATGTTAAGCTTGCAGGCTTTTATTCCCATACACATGTATGCGGCATGCCGGACCAGCACCTACAGTCTGGGAAGGCAAGTCACTGATCAAATTCCTTGCAAAATTAAGCTTATTAAGAGTAGTGGCAGAGAAAGGAAAAAACATTAACATCACACAGGCTTCAGCATCTGCCCTGCAAGGTGGGCGAGCCTCTCGCCATCTCCTGGTTGACAACACCAGTCAACAAACAAAACAAACAGCACCTAAAAACCCCTAAAACGAAACCAAACGATCTGAGCAAACAGCAAGTCCAGACCTTCTGGCTGTTGGAGATGGTTTCCTCTGCTCCACAAAACAGGTCCTCTGTTGTAAATCTCTAGGAGCAAAAGCGCTAAATTGTGTAATGCTCCTTCAGACTCGGTTGAACGCTGTGTAAGTCAGGCAGAAGAGCTAACAGGGAGGTCAGGAACATTAAGGGAGGCAAAGAGCTGGCAAGGTCTCAAAGTAAATTCTCGAGGGCCATAAATAAATGAACCAGACAAGCGTACTCCCTCCAATCAAAGTTTCAATTAAGTGCCCTACAAAGGCCAGAGGTTTCCAGGCATGCTGCGCTCGAACCTGCCCTCGCTGCCTGACACACTGATCGTTAAATGGTGGGAAGTGGGTTAAATCTGACACATTTACCTTCACGCAAGGGGCCTGCAGGAAAGTGGCCCCACAGGCCACTGCCAAGTAACAAAAAGTCTGAAAAAATGCAACGACAAATTCTTGTTCTATTCTGGCAATTAAGGAAGGAATGCCTTTGAACCAGTGGTGGACAAAAATATCTGTGGAAGACTGTCAAGTGTCTGAAAGTGGAAAAACCTGGGAAAGAAGACCTGTAGACAGCTTTGGGCAAAGTCTGAAGGGTTTTCTCTCAGAAACCAGTAGACAATTCATATTGGTACCAACTCCAACAAGCACTACAAAGCAACTTCTGCAGGGGATAATGGCAGCAAATTACCCAGCACTTTAAACCCTAGAGAACAGTATCTTTCAGGCAAACAACACCTTTGCCAGCAATAAATCTCCTGAGAAGGTTCAGCCTTTCAAAATAACAAATAGAAGTTTCATGAGAATAGAAAGGCCTGGCAAATCAGGTCATTCTGTCTGACAATGAAAATCATGTGTTTAATAAATACTTGACTAGTTCAACCAAGGAATCAGATCAGTTTTTCTCTTCTCTTTAAAGGAGGGCCATACCAGAATCAAAGCAAAGTGCAAAAATCCCCGTTGCTCCAAGACAGTCCTGAACATCAGATAAAAAACAGGAACAGGACACAGCCTGCCCGTGAAGATGACTAAATGAGAGTTTTCCTCTTTAGGGTAACCAAGGGCTGGATCTCAGTGATGTTACTACAGATGATTTTAAAAGTGTGGAAGAGTGAGAAGTCAGTGGCTAGCCTAGATCAGCCCAAAGGAAGTTCATTCTTCCGTGTACTTCCACTATCCAAATCATTAAAGCTGGCTCCTAGCAGTCAGAGTAGTGTCATCTCCACTTGCTCGAGGGCTTGCTGTGCTGGTCTCACTCTGCTGCTACCTGCTCTTCATCAGGCTCTGCTGCGTGCTCAGAGCTTTTGGGCTTTTCTGTTGCAACCTCAGCACTGTCTTCTTCAGGACAAGTGGATGCTGTGCTCTGCGCAAGGCTCTCTGGAACTTGTTTCTTGCCTGTGACTTCTGCTTCCTCTTTTTCATTTGCATTTTCTGCCTTTTTATGCTCTTCTACTCCATCTACCTCACTTTGGCCTCCCAGGAGGGTACTATTGCAGCGGTGCTGATCACCCCTTGCTGTGACTTGATCTCCACTTGACTCCAAGACATCACTTATCGTAGAAGTCCAGCCAGTCTCTAGGAGCCTGGAAGCAACTGGGGATCTCACAGCCCCACCAACCGCATCACCACTCCCCTTCTCACTTGTCACCTCCACAGCTGCATTCTTCTCACTGACATTTTCTTTTTCAGCTTCAGTGTTCGCAACAGATGCGTTTAACTTGGCACTAGAAGCAGAGGGCTTCAAACCCAGGTTTATGGCCAAGTTGAATGTTTTGCTTCTCGATGTTCTTTTATCAACTTTCCTCCGTTTTACAGCTGCATCAGCTGTCTCTGGCATTGCTGAGTCTTTGGTGCTTGCATTATCATCTTCTTCCAGTGTTTTCTGGTCCTCTTCTGGTTCTGAGAGTGGAACTGAGGAGGGGATTTCTGCATCAATTGCACATTCGCCCAGATTACGGGAAATGTTTTCAATATCGGTAGGACTTTTCAATGGCCCACTCTTTTTAGCATCTGCCATATTTTCATCCAGTTTTCTCTTCTTGCTCTCCTTTGTGCAATCATTCTCTGCTGTACCCTGCACTTCTTCAGCCTCACTGTTTAAATCCTCCTCCTCCTGCTGGGTACATGAAGCCTCTTTCTCCTCTTCACCATCACCTCCCTTCAAAACACCTTCACTTATCTTCTCTTTCACATCTCCATCATTCTCTTCAGGCTGCAAGTTTGCAGCATCCCCAGCTTTCTGTTCTTCCTCCAGAGACTGGTTCTGATCCTTTTCCACAGAATCACCAGATCTTTTATCAGAAGTTTCCTGTTTATCTTCAGCCTTTTGGTGCAGCTGTGATTTGGCAGAGCGGGGTCTGTACTTCAAGAGTTTGTCGCGTGGCCCCCACACAAAGCTGTTTTGAGGTTTGAAGTGTTGCCAAGCATAGTGCACTAGTTCTCTTCTCTTCTGTTTGTTTCTGATGGTGAACAGGAAGTAATCCAAGGCACTTTTCTTGACGTTTGGTAACGTCTCCTTAACAAGAGTTTCTGTTAGGAAAAACTTTACCAAGTGGACTTGATAGTCTTCATATCCCATCTCCCCCAGGCACTTCAGGATGCGAGTAATCCGCAAATTGTTGTGGCTGAACCTGAAAGAAACAGATAAGCAAAGCTGTTAAGTGAAAGCCTTGCTACAAACCTCCGGGGTATCTGCAAAATGTTTTGTTCCTTGCCTGTCATTTATTAAAGACTATTTTACAATGCAAATAGCAGCACAGGCAGGCTTGCTTTTAAAGCACCTACTGCTACTGTCTGCCTTCAGTAGTAACTTCCTAGCCCTTCTTCGGCTGCTAGGATTAATCCCCTCAATGGCTTGGAAGGGTTGTGGCTTTCTGCGTCACCTACCAGTAGATAACAGCCACCACACTGCATCAGACACGCAAGCCCGTGCCACCCAACAGCCTGTCCCTGACAGTGACCCTGCAGTGTAAGAATACAGGTAAGGATGCTGCCAGAAATTAAGGACTTAAGCTAGACACAGCTCCTTTTAAACATAATTTGACAGGTTTCAAGTTGTTTATTCTTTTGTGAATATGCTCAGTCTTTTTAGAGCCCTTGTTAGTATCATTAGAAGATGAAGGGTCATTACTATCTCTGTAAAACCTGCGATAACATAAAAGTGTTACCATCAATTTGCAGAGCACTTTTCAACCAAGCATTTTGCATGCATTAAGGTAGCTTAATAAGCCATGAGGCAAGCGTACGGAAACATTCCTGTTTTGTAGTTTAACTGAATACTACAAAAAGCAATTTGGTTACCTGCGAAAACGTTCCATTGATTCCTGCTTAAAATATGGTTTTAAACACAAGCTCTGCTAGAGCAAATACGAACACCTCCAAGGCTGTCTCTTCAGGCTCCTCTACTTCAGGAGACTAACGCAAATAATGCCTGCTGTTAACAGCTGCACTGCATACAAAAGAAAGCCAGACTCCGCTGGTTTACTTATTATACTTGTCACTTAGTCACAACGAGTCAGATGACCTACAGTCAGAGGCTGAGCCAAGTTAAAAATACTTTAGCTGGATAACTTTTTAATCAACAAAAGCCTCCATTCCACAGGCGCTGAGTATTTTCTTGATTCGGGCTTTTTTTTCCTTCTCAAAGAAACGCCTGGCTGTAGTAAATAACAAGCAGTTATCAACGGAGACTCACCGGTTCAAGTTTTGGAATCGTTCAGCCCAATTATATGCTCTCTTAAGTTCTCCAGTTTCTTCGTTGATCAGAATGATTCCATAAAACCTCAGCATGAGCTGATAAGCATGTACGAACCTTTGCATAACTTCCTTGGACCTCTTAAAGGCCTGAAAAGAAGACAGATCAATGAGTAGAAGGTGCAACTCCCTAATCACCCGCACCAGTTTAAGTGGCACCTGAACTACAAACAGGACTGGACTATATCACTAAGCCTTTCACCTGCTGCTGTAGCTTCCAGCAGGCACAAGACAGACAAATGCTTAACAGAGCTTGAGGGAGCTCTGTTCATACCAGAGCCCCAAGGAGGCACTGTAAAAAAATCCTAGACCTCAAAAAAAGCCAAAAGCTTTCACTACCTGGATTTCTTGCCACGTGAGCGGCTTGGCACGCCAGTTCATCCCATGTTCACGTAAAGGGAATAGCCTGAAGGGAAAGAAATTTTCAACCTAGATGAGCAAAGATGACATCCAACTCAGGGTACTCATTCTGTTAAAACTAAAGAAAATTCCAAAAATTGTGGTATCACAAAGCATTTCTTGGAGATCTCACACCCTAACGGACACACATGTAGTTCACAATAGGACAAATAAATCCCTCCCATAAAAGCAATGCCTAGACCAAGGATAACATATTTTGCTTATCTGGATCTCTCTCATTGCTCTAAGGCTTTGTTCTGCAGTACATCATAAGAACAAGAGTGACAGAGATCTGTTGCCACAGCTGCATTGGAACCTTACGGCTTCAGGATTTCCACTGCATTGTTTCCAGAAGAATATAAGTCAATAAAAATAAAGTAGACACAGATTTCACCCAAGAGTAATTCTGGGCCTTTTGGGAAGCTCAATTCAGGAACACAGACGTAACTGACTCTTAAAAGAGGCACAACTAGAGAGGCACTCTATTCATGCAGATATTTACCACTGTATATAGAAATGGTTTTCTTCCAGAATTTCATAGTTGTCCCACCAAGATTCAAGCAGATTTTCAATAAACAAACCTGAAAAAAAGAAGAAATGACACCAAAAGAAAATTAAAGTTAGTCAGTCACCCAAGGTGGCTCGTTATCCAGGTGTCTGCATATAGGCATCTGCTTTTCTCACTGAACAACCATCTTGGTAAGCCAGACAAAAAAGTAGTTTCCTATCCAGAAAATTAAGGAACATACAGCAGGAACAAGGACATTTTAAATTTGAAATTCCTGGTGGCTTTTTTGTTTGGTTTGGGGTTGGATTTTTTTTTGTTTGCTTTGTTTTGGTGGTGGGTGTTGTTTGGGTTTTTTTTTAATAATTGCCCCACATGGATCAAGTTATTCTTTCACCAATCCAACCAGTTGCAGCAGTTTCATCAAACAGACAAGGTACTCACCATGGGGCAAAAAACAAATCTCATTTTTATAAAAGCTCAAGTTCCACATCTCCTCTTCCTCTTCATTTTCTGATTCTATCAAACCCTGGAAAGGAGAACAAGAAATCAACAAGCAGCAATCTTTTAAAAGGCAGTATTCACTTCAACACTTCTTGCTTTCCCCTCACATTTACTAAACATTTCAAAGCTAAAATCCTTGAAATATGTTTTGGGAAGCAACAGCTTGTTTCTGATGCACCCACATGCACATCATCCCTTCCCCCTCACAACTGAATCCTTGAAAGGTTCTGAGCCTGTCAACATAACGACAAAAGGGGTGCTCTCAAATCTTGACTGTTTTCCTAAACTTAGCTTGCAATGAGCAAGCACCACAACAGCGTGTGCCTCATTATTTAGTCCATACCGGGTAATGATGCCTGTATCTCTGCAAGTCTTTTGCTGCATTCCAGTTGCGCCTGCCTGAGAACTAGAGGAAAAAAAAGACAGATCAGAGATCCAGAAGAAAGTGGTCTTCTGCAAAGAAAAATCCCCTGGCTGAATTCAGCATCTCTCACACACGTTCCCTTGCCTCCTGCTCTCCTGCGCCCTTCACCGCACTCCCCAAACCAGCCAGTTTGTTACTGCAGCTGTTTCTCTGCCTTCCTGAAGCCAACTTTGGGCTAAGTTTACACCATCTCCTTTAACCAAAATATTTCTTTTTCTTTCTAGTCTTAGTAATTAAGGTTTTCATGCTTGATGCATATATTTTATCCCAGTTGGGTCTTCCTACAGAATCGAGCAGAATTAGCTGGAAATCTCGAATAGTAAAACGTCATTTTCTTCCCTAACTCGTAGATTTTAAATCAAGACAAACTAAGCCCTGTCTGTCTCTCTGAATCACTATATACTTCAAGTCAAGACAGAAATCAAACTTTAAAATTGTACATTTTAAGATGCAGAAATATGCCTTAAACTGAAGATTCTCATGTTATTGAAATAAAGGTTTCTTCACACTCAAGAGCAGCCTTGCTGACTTTGCATCATGCTAATCTAGACAGTGGGCAATAAAAGAGCCACCTGGTCAAATTAGGTATTATTTTACTGGACTTCCATTCCAATAAAACCTTCATTATTGCTCATCTCCCCAAGTAACCAAATTTAACACCAAGCCTACCTGCAAGTCCCTCTGATACAGTGGTGACAAACTTGATCTTGGCTCCTACAAATAAAAGGCATTCAGTTGAAACATTCTGAAATGAAGCTTCACCAATAAAATACAAAAGATATATACAAACTGAGAATACCCACAGCAGTGACTCACAGAATCTATTAGTTGCCAAGTGACAGATTTACCTAGTTACAGCTGAATTCACTTGATTTGCTTGCTAATTCAAACTGCTACAAAGAACAACCTGTGGTGCCACATCCACCTGACAATTAGGTGTCAGGTTCTCCTCGCTACACACATGTACTGGATTCACTCCAAATCAGAAAATCACAAAGAACAGCTTCATTTCTCCCTCTGAACTTCATGATTGATAATATTTAAACTTTACGAAGCATTTACAGCATTTGGGAAATCAAGTCTTTATCCATAGACTGAGGTTATCAGTGCAAAATTTTTGAAGTTATGTTTTAAAAATACATTTACACATTGTGCCTCCCCCATACTCTGGTGACAGGAATTAAATGAAGCTCAAGTTTGTTTGGTTTTTTTTAATGTAACAACTTGTGATGACCTAAAATAATAATACCTGTCTACATTGCAACACATTTCCATTTTATACATGACAGCAGAGACCAAAATAGGTGGCAGAACTTCCTAGAGCCCCACGGGGGATCAGAAATCCAAGCTCTGGTGTCTCTCCCCGGAATCTTACCCAGGTTGCAGAAACGCATCACAACTATAAGCAGCTTTGCTACACCGCTGACATTTGGAAAAAACAGTAAGAGGCTGCAGACACAAGACTAAAAAACATGTTCAGCCCGAACAAATCAGTGTTATTATTGTGTTCAAGATGTAAGCAGAGATCGGAATTTAGCACTTTAAAATTTATAGTTCCTTTGGGCTATTACTTCTGAACTCCAAAGATGAAATTCTGATATGTGCGGAACTGACAAAAATTTTGTTCCCAATTACAGAAGAATCAATTTCCAGATATTCTTTACACTTAAAGTTCTAAAATAACACCATTTAACACAGTCAGGTGGGACAGGCTAAGAGAAGTCTGGCTCCAATTCTGAAAAAGAGCTGGTTTGCTGAAGAATAAGTGATGCAGTAATACAGATGTGATATCATGGTGCAAGGTGCTGTAAGGCTTGCCTGGAAAGAAGCTCGACCCAGGAGAAAGGCATTTTGGAGCACAGCATCAGAGAGAACAAGATGGGGAAGCAAAGCAAGCAAAGCTCAGCCCTCTCTCCAAACAGTCTTGGGTCTCTGTGAACTTCTATTTAAGCCCCACCAAAACATAACCTTCCCTTTCTTTCCAGGGTAGAAAGACAAGTGGAACTGCAAGACTGAAAACCTGCACGCAGAAATCAAACCTCATTATTTCTCAACAAGACTGACAGACAATCTAAGAGGGTTTCTCCCTCCAAACCTGCAACGCATCAGTCAGAAATGCATCGCTGTGTAAAGAGCAGGAGGAAAGCAGAGAACAGAGCCAGGAGAGAGTAACACGAGCAATATTTGGCTGAAAACCAGCTGGAACCAAAAGGGATGAAAGAACGTATGGATTGTGAACAACACACAGGAAAGAGGAACGGGACAGAATCCTAGAAGAGTGACCAAAACCTTTTGTTGATGGAGAGTTAGGTGAGGGCAGAACTACAGGGCTTATTACAACACATCTCTGAGCAATGGAACACGAACGCTATGCTTTAAGAAGGAACCTTTTCAAAATGAACACAAACCCCAAGATTTTCAACGCTTGCTCTCAGAAGCCAAAAGAACTGAAAAGCAGAAGAGCTGAAAAGACGCAGCCGCAGGAATTTCCAACTGCGAATATGGAGTATTTGCAGAGACAAGAGAAACGCAAAGATGAAAGTAGAACTTTAAGTTGGCTTTGAAAGTGTGTAGTGAAAATAATAACAAAAAAACCTCTAACCTCAGTATTGAATGAAAACATTAGCAGCTTCAGTTATCTAGTATACCATCTAGGCTGAGGGGAGAAGAATGAGAGTTAGTGTAATACAAGCAGAAGGAGGAACTGGTTTTGGAAATGGATTCATGCCTCTGCCAGGTTGTAAAGGCATAAAAACAGGTAACAGAAGATTTACTGTTTCTTCCGGTATTCATTCTCCCTGCCCTTAAAAATGTTTCGGGCACTGTCAGACAGAAGTAACTACACATTAGTCACTGAAGGAAGAACTCCTCTTTAAAGATGCAGAACAATATTCCAGAGGCTGCAAGTCTCAGGGACAACATCCGCCTTTGTAAGGCAAAGTTCAAAAAGTCCACTCACTAGAGTGAAAAAATGCTCCTTGTTTTTACAGTTGTCACAATCCAAAAGTTGCTCTAAGGGAAAAAAAAAATAATCTGAAGAACAAACACATTCAAAAAGAACAATCTGAAAGTTCTGGAGGCGTTAAAACTTAAGCACAGGACAGGAACTCCAGCCACGTACAAAAGAAAATTGACAGCTTGCCTTCAAACACTTCAAAGGAAATCCTACCACACATCCTTGAGGTATTACAGCTATTCTGCCTCAAATACCTGCAGCCTTCCACAGATCTACGTGCACAGCTAAGGCCTAACTACATTCTCTGCAGTAAACTCCACGAAGATGCAGAGACCTGCATGGGCACGTCCACCTTACTGCATTTCAACTCTGATTTTGTTTGCAAAGTACAGAACATGCGTTTTTGTAGGAATTCAGGCGTGTTTACAATCATCTGTTGCATGGCATTTCTGTTTTTTTTTAAAGGAGGTTATTTTATTATCTTAATACTTATTTTTTAAAAAAATCAACTTTCATATTAAGCTTCTTTAAAAGTTTATGAATTAGACAGCTTTATCTGCCTATTTCTATTCTAAGAAGTCAGTGAAATGAAACTGAAGGACTAGTTTCCCTTTCCCCAAAAGGGGAGGGGTTAAGGACTGGAGAATGTTCTGACTGACCCAGGAAATACTTAAAAAAAAAAACAACCAACCAACCCAGAAGCATAGTTTTGCATTTGTCAAAGCAATGCTACAGAAGAAATTACTGACACTCAAACAGCTTAATGCTAAGATAGAAACCTCAGATAAGACTAACAAGTTCCTTTTACTTCAAATTAACAGTATTTTAAGGCACTGGAGTCAAGTGTTCATATTTTGCAGCACTACCTCCCTCATCACTGCACACATACCTGCAGTTTTTAAAACACCAGTACTTTTTTGTTTCAGAGTTGCTTTGTACTATGCTCCCTAGAAAAACACATGTCTAAAAGAAAAAGTTACAGCTCATGTTCGAAAGCGAGCAGATGCTATGTGAAGGCTTTTTATCCATACCATGAAGGAGTGCAAACGGCCACTGCACAAAGGTGAGGATGCTGACAAAGAAAAGCAAGTTGGTGCTGAAGAACATCAATGTCATAGCATCAAATCCAGTGGCCACCAGAACGTGATGAACTCGCAGGTTTCGCATAGAAGACGGAACTTGAATTTATGGGATAAAGTATCCAAATTTCTGGGGAAGGTGGGGAAAAAACCCCCAAACCAACCATTAAAACCCAGCTCACGGCGGCCTAAAGGAACTTCAGGGGTCATGAAGTCACTGCACCCCTCTGCCTTCACCACCCCAGAGCTCACTTGGGAACCTGCTGCGGGTCGTCTCCTCTCCCTGAGGATCTGCCTGATCGAGCTGAGGACAAAACCACACGCTTGTGACAGCGCCTTTGACTCCTTGAAGTATTTTAAGCTGCAGTTCCTGATAACAAATTAGGACACCGGAAAGAAGGGGCCCGCAGTGAGGCGGGGGCCCGGGAAGCTCCACGGGCCTCAGGGCCCAAAGCCGCCGAGCCAGCCCCAGGGCCGCGCTGACCCCCAGCCCCCCTCGGCCATTTCAGAGCTCACCGGCTGCCGGGGAACCGCAGCGAGAGGCGCCGGGGCCGGCGGCTGAGGGGCCCGAGGAGCTCGGGGCGGGCAGGGAAGGGGCTTCCCCAGCCCGTCCCGTGTCCCGTCCCGCCCCGGAGGGCCCGCGCTGCGCTCCGCTCCCTCCCGGCACCCACCTGGGCCCGCCGGGAGCCCCTCGCCCAGCTCGACAGCGGCTGCTCCCCGGCGTCCTGCGGTTCCTCCCCGCCTGCCGCCTCCGCTCCCTCTGGCTCGCCGCCGCCATCCTCATCATCATCCTCCTCCTCTTCCTCCCAGGTGGAGTCGTACCGCCAGAAGCACGCCTCGTCCTCCGGCTCGTCCCCCTCCGCCCTGAAGCTGAGCCAGGCCGCCATGGGAGCGCGGCGGGAGGGGAAGGGAACGGGGAAGGGAAAAAGGAAAGCGAAAGGGGAGGCGGGGCCGCCCGCCCGCCCAGCACAAAGCCGAGCACGTGGGGGGGGTGAACGGGGGGACGGAAAGCGCGGGCACGCCCCGCCCTCTTCCTGCGGCGCCGCTCCTCATTGGTCGCTGCCCAGGCTCGCTGGTGCCCTATTGGCTATCCCTCGGCGCGGCCGCCCGCCTGCTTCCCGTCTCCTCCCGCGGCCATCCATCCCCGCCGCTCCTCCGGGATCCCTTCGGAAAAAAGGGGGGAAAGGTAATTCTGCTCTTTGACGTAACCGCCGCCTCCGGCGCTGGGCAGCGGTGAGGGGTCCAGAACAGGCAACGTAACCCCCTGCTCAGGCCACACCAATTGGTAGTGGAGTACCGGCAGCCTTCCTTTTTCCTTCAGAGTGAAGAATTCCGCGAAACTTGTGTAATTTCACTTCTTCAGGTTAAAAACATCCTCCTTCCAGAGGGTGAGGGGATATTCCTCTTACAGGAAAATAAAAGAACAATCTTCCCAAGAAACCAGGACCCGGTGAAAGGGAAGGGAGGGGGGAAAGAGCTGCAGCGCTTGGGTCATTTAAACTAGTCCCATTTTTCAAATATTTAACGTCACAACCAAGGAATTCCTAAAAATTCTGTTGCTGGGTTGACCATGGGATCCCAGGTGGACTTTCCTGGGATGGTGTTGAGAGATTGCAGCAGTACATGTTAACATTGACACATTTCTACTTTAAAGTAGAAAGGTTTAAAACTATAAAAATATGTCAGTGGTAGAGCAAATCCAAGTTTGAATCGAATCCCTTGGATGAAAAGGATTTACCCACAGGGCCATGAGACTTTAACGTTATAAAATCTGCACTTTACAGCCAGGATAGACATAGATCAGGACAAAGTAACCAGCACTAATGCTTAAGGAAATGGGAAAACTTAACAGAGGCATTCACCTTGGAGCGCTCACTTTGATGAGAGACCTTTGATGACAACATCTAGGAGCTTGATCGTACCAAATAAATTAACTTGTGTTTTGGTCTTAAAGGTCAAAATTAACATGTCAAAATCTTCCTCAAATAAGGTTATAAAAGCTTTATTTCTACCCTCTGAGACACCTGTAGCATCGCTCTCACAAAGAGGAGGCTCCACCAGCCCTCCTGCTGGTAGGTATCTCACAGGACATTTTGCAAGACTTCAGTTGGAGCAGGGCACTGAATTCAAGGCAGTTCACACTTTCTGCTTTGGAAATTGTTGTATCTACCACTATTTCAGACCCCCAACCAAAACACACAAGTAGGCACTTTTGACCAGTGTCAGGAAAGGCGCAAGCTACTTAAATAACTTTCAAAAGAAGCTGGACCAAATTTTAATCAATTTACACAACCACTACTGTTTAGTAAAATAAAAACAAATCAGATTTATTCTTGGTATAAAACAGTGAAGCAAAAATAAGGTAGAGAAGAACAGGTTATGTACCGAGAATAAAAGCAAGAACTAGTAGATCCCTGGTTTCTCACCTTGAAGGCAATACCAGCAGCTTAAAAAGTAATTATTTTTCTTAACTGATACTTAATATCATGAAACAAATTCAGTAACATTTCCGCTACTTCATTCACCATTTCAGCTGTTTGTTGCCTGCGGTCACACCACAAAAACAGTAACCTCATCAAATCTTAGTATTCCAGCATATAAAAGATAGGTATTACAATGTCAGTAAGCTTCTGAAGTTTTAGAAAAAAAACTAAACACTTTGGAATACCCATTCCATTAACAGCTACTACAACTGCTTTAAAAAAAAAATAAATAACGCCGTACAAACCCCACTGTCCTATACTACTATATTACAAATGGATGAAGCAGCATCTCCAGGTTCATGCAGAGCTCAGCTGACCCCTTACAGAACCATGTGACATCACTGGATGGTTCATTCAGGACACTTTTAAATTTTTCTGTCTAGGGCCATTCTAATTTTCACTTTACGGTGTGTGTATATATATGGTATATACACCTTATAGTATATAAAGATTGAAGCATGTTACATGACTAAGGGTGGAAGAAGCCGACTTCCACCAGCAACCAGAGCAAAGGAATCCTGCAACTCCATAGTTACCTGTATTTAAACCAATTTTTCTTTGACTGAACCGACTTCAGACATTTGATAAAAACGCTGCGTCTGCAGGAACTAAACTGGCCAAACAACATTCCCCACAGAGGGTCTGACAGCAACAAAGGGAGAAAAAAAAAACAATCGAAGCTTTACAGAAATAACCTACGCTTTTCGTGAAGCAAGGCTCCGTGTTTCACCGAGCGCTGGTTTCATTAACTACGCTGCCACAGAGCGTGTTACTGGTTGGAAATGCAACTGCTGGAATTGTTACGTGAACTCGGAACGCTGCTGGCTTTCCAGGTTTCTCCCCCAAGGCTCAGCGACTCCGTGATGACGAGAGAACACGTCAGGAAAGACAGAGTCTTGCACACGTAACACCAATGTGCAGATTCTTCAAATACCTTGGCTCAGATATCTTCTCCTTTCTTAAAAAGTTTGCGTAGCGACCATCCCGCTACTCGTTTGTACTGTTCCCTCCTCACGTTCCATAGTTTCTCTCTTCTCTCTTTCACAGCTTTACGTTCTGCGTCGCTTGGCAGCACTTGGACTGGAAGGATTACTGTTGGCGTTCAAGACCTTCTCAGTGACTCTGTTGCGCTTCCTCTTATCAGATCCTTCTTTGGAGCCAGGATCTGATGAAGTTTTCTCTTTCTCTTTGCTGCTTGGCTTTTCGGATGTTTTTCCTAAACTTCCAGAGGGTGCAAAAACTGAAATAGGATCAAAGTAATGATTCCAGATCAGAGTCGGACACATAGGCAAACAAGTCATAGCAAATGTCTTTATGTTACATAAAACTTTTCAAACCGATTGATTCTCAGTGTATTTAATCACCATTTAAGTATTACTTTCAATTTTAAAAGAAAAATCTTCTGTAAGAAGGCACATCTTGCTTTTATTATTTGCTTTAAAGACAGGCATGTATCTTGACAGGCTAAAGGTGAAAATTCATTAAGTGGAATTAAACAGCACTGCAAATTAAAATAATAGGAACACTTGCAGAACCGATCTATGAAATTTATAATCAGCGACGGTCATTACATTTGGAATTGTTGATAGATTTTAAAACTCAGCACCCAAAACGTGAAATTTAATATATTTTAAAAATACATTTTTAGATCTTTTATTACACTCGATCTTAAAACACAACTTACTCTCCGGTCGAAATATTATGAAATTATATAGCTAACAGTTGGCTTGGTCCGTTAGGGTAAATAGCAGAGCCCCTCCTGTTTGCATCTGACTTTTTTTTCCACAGCAAAGCATTAGGAAAATTAGCTTTATATTTAAAAGAAGCAAGAACATAAAAATAAAATAAAATAAAGGAACAAGCCCCACTCTGCCCACCTTCCCATTGAAGCACACAGTCTTACAATCTGTTTTGATTTATAGGCCCTATTTTTCCCCACGACTACAAAGGTCCTAACACAGAGTATTTAGGTTCACTAAAACTGGGCTCACCTTTTCTTTCTGAGACTCTTAGATTACTTCAGACTCCCAGGGTTTTGTCAAGGACATATTAAAACCAAAAAATCTCCAATGCTTTACAACTTTGTACATCAGAATCAGGAGGAAAGGAGAAATCTTTCGAAGTACCAGACATTGGCAACTGCTTACTCTGTGCATCCTTCAATTACTCTAGATCTTGGCAGGAGCCTGCGCTAAGCCTCAGTACAAATCACAACGTACACCAGATTTGGGATTTACACTTCCACATTCATTTCTCGGAGTTACAGTTGGTTTTTAATCCCGTATTACACAGTAGAGAGTGACAAATTTACCTTCTTCTGGACCCGCATGCGTTTCCATCTCTTCTTTTATTTCCTCTTTTACTTCTTCTTCCATCATTACTTTTCCTACAGAAAGGATTGTCAAGCAATGGTCGGATGGTTTTGAAGAACCATTATGTATTTTTTTCTGTATCAGCAGCCTCAGCACA
>JAVSBS010022167.1:0-16796 GCA_033124195.1 Coracias cyanogaster
CTCACCTGCAATGGTTCCAGGGATGGGGCATCGACCACCTCTCTGGGCAACCTGGGCCAGGCTCTCACCACCCTCAGGGTGAAAAATCTCTTCCTTAGATCTAGTTTAAGTGATGCTTCTGCAGATGAAGGGAAAGAGGAGACACTTGGAAATGAAGGATATTACAGAGTGCGTGGCATATGTCTCTAATAAGCTCATCTTGCTCTTACTTAAGTTCAGCATCACTCATCCTTTTGGGCTCTGACACCCATCATTTTGTCGTACAATGCTGACTCTGGAGCAGGTCTTGGAGCTCCTGCTGGACTTGAAAGGCAGATGGGTGTCCCCAAGAGGTTTCTGACCATTCCTCATGTTACCCATGGCATGGAGCTCCTCACATCCCTACCCATGGCATTGCTGCCACAGGGACCTCTCTCCCCAGGGATGCTGTTGCCTGAGCATCTTGACCGAAGGCCACAGAGGTGCTTGAAGTGGGGGCAGGACCTGGTGTTAACCAACCTCCTCCCCTGGGGTTCAAGTCTCCCAGTAGCATCTGGATAGTGTATCTCCCTGAGACAGCAATGCCCTTTGGGTCTGGTTGGAAGCGTTCCTGGTGTGTCCTTGGGATAAAGGGAAGGTTTTGTTTGAGCTGAAATGCAAATTGATGTCTTTTAAGCATCATTTAACATGGAAAACTTGGAATGTTTCATTAATTAAAAAAAGCATTAAGAAAAACCTATATTGCAGATTGGGATTTGTAGGCTTTCCCCTGGCTCTTCTCATTTGGAAGAGGTTTCCTTCTGGACAAACAGCTTGGTGAAGTAGCCTGGTCTAGTGGGAGGTTTCCCTGCAGGGACATTGGAACTAGGTGATCTTTGAGATCCCTTCCAGCCCAAACCTTTCTATGATTCTATGAAGTGGGCATGAATTTGTTATAACAAAAAACCCAAACAACCTCCTAAGCGCCTTAAATGATGTTTTTGCCCCTCTTCCTCCCCCCAAAAACTGCTCCATTTAAAAAAAAAAAAAAGGAAACCTCAGGCCTGTTTGCTACTTGCTTGTCTCTCGTAGATTTAGCCCGAGATTAAAAAGCTTTTGCCAGCCTCCTGGTCACTGTTGAGCATCACGAGTCTCACCTGCCTTTGCCTTTCAGGGGAGCAGCACCAAAGAGTATTTCCTCCAGAGGATTTTGCAGAGCCTCGAACGCTATTTCTACTTGATTGCTTTCAATTACTACCTTCATGAGCAGGTAAAAAAACCAAACCCTCACCAACCCCAAACACCCTCTTCTGCTCTTTTTTTTTTGGCTTCCCCACTTAGTTGGAGGGAAGAGGTCTCCACCTGAGTTTCCCAAGGAAATGCAGGGTTTTTTGGTGGGGTCGTGGCTTGCGTCTGGGCAGGGGGTGCGAGCCCAGGCTGACGGCGCGTCCCCCCCCGGCCCCCCGCCGGCAGTACCCCCTGGGCTTTGCCCTCAGCTTCAGCAGATGGATGTGCCGGCACCCTGAGCTCTACCGGCTGCAGGCCGAGATGAACTCATCGGAGCTCACCATCACCGGGGACCTCATCACCAAGGGGATGAGAGTACTGGTAAGTACTCATCCTGGATGTAGGGATGGGGCTGGTGGCTCCTCGTCATCCCCTGGGACTGGCACCTTCCTGGGATGCTCACCCTCAGAGAGGCTGGGTGGGAAAAGCAAAGGGCTTCCTTATAGGACAGATGCTGAGTCTTGGGGTCTCCAGGTCTGCACTGGGGTCTCAGGTTCATATCCTGCTGGCATCCTCAGCAAGGATGGGCACATGGAGACCTATAATGGGCATTATGAGGGCCTGTAAGAAAGATGGGAATAATCTTTTAGCAGAGCCTGTTGTGACAGGATAAGGGGTGATGGTTTTAAACTAGAAGAGGAAGATTTAGACTAGAGAGAAGGAAGAGATTTTTGACACTGAAGGTGGTGAGAGCCTGGCCCAGGTTGCCCAGAGAGGTGGTTGATGCCCCATCCCTGGAACCATTGCAGGTGAGGTTGGCCGGGGCTTGAGCAACCTGCTCAAGTTGCAGATGTCCCTGCTCACTGCAGGGGGGTTGAACTAGATGGCCTTTAAAGGTCCCTTCCCACCCAAACCATTCTATGTGGCCAGTGACCTGCTGTGCACACAGATGTGTCCAGCCCTGCAGACCCAGGGTACTGGGATGCTGGAGCACCCTCATGACACAAGCCTAAGCTGCTGGCCTAACTGCAGCTTCATGTTTTTTGGTGGTCCTTGGCTGTGGAGGCCAGAGCTCTTGGTGGCTTGCTGCTGCTTTGGCATGGTATTGCTGCAAGAAGAGCATCTCCCACCTTTGAAATGCAGCTGTGTGGCTTTGAGCCTGGCTTGCCGGTGTTGGAAGGGTTTGGGGATGCCTTCTGAGGGGGTACCATGGGTGAGAGGTGGTGGTATGCTGGGAAACCCACCCCTGCAAACCTGTCTGTGGGAGGGGGCAGGTGCAATGCTGGGAGGTGCGCCCCTTGGCCAGGCTTTACTCCATTGCAGGTGGCAGATGAACGCTTCTGCCCGGACGTGCTGAGCACCGCCAAGGAGATGAACGTGGCCAACTTCCGACGGGTCCCCAAGATGCCCGTCTATGGAACGGCACAGCCCAACTCCAAGGTGAGGGACACGCACCCCATGGCAGGCAGGATCACCTGCAACAGGCTCCCAGCCCACCCATCACCCTCACCAACCCCTTCCGCTAGACCCTGGGGAGTGTCCTGCGGTACCTGACGGATGCCAAGAGGAAGCATGCCCACATCGTCTGGATCAGCCTCAGGGAAGAAGTGGTCCTGGAGGGGAACGAGCAGATCTATACGCTGCGGGAGCCTGGTCACCTGGAGGAGCTGATCCCTGTGCCCACCGCCTCACCCCAGCAGCTGGAGGTGAGCTCCTGCCCACCCAGGACGGGCTGATCTTCCCTTCCCAGGAGCCCTCGATAATCACTCACCCCCTGGAGATGCTTGTTTGGGTGGGTTTTTCACTTTTGGCAATGAGGAGCAGCGGTTGTATTGGGTCTTTGTGCTTGGCTTGTGCCCTTCATATCTGCTGAAGGCTGGGGACAACCCAGCTGATGCAAAACCAGGAGGTTGTACTGCAAAAATCAGGGAGTCCTCCTGACTGCTCTGTCCCTGTGTAAGAGCTCGCAAAGGCAGAGCGAAGCAGAGATCCTCCCCTGAAGAATTTTATGGTGTGGCTTGAGAGTGAGGGTAAAAGGTACCTGGGGAAAGGAGAGCAGATGTTCCCAGGTGGGTTTCCAGAGGAGATAGGCAGTGGAGGAGCTTGGCTGCCAGCATCAGTGTGACTGCGTGGAGGAGCTGCCCAGGGTAGTGGGAGATGATGCTCCTGAGGCTCCCATCAAGCATGGTGGGTACCGTGGTTCTGGGTGTGGAGTAGTCAGGACCTAATGTGGGGTTTTGAGTTGGCTGCAGGGTGTTTGACAGGGATGTCAGCCTGCATCTAAAAAAATAATAATTTAAAATCCTGAAAAAATTAAGAGGAGTGGGTCTTACAGCGAGGGTTTCTCCATCCTCTGCAGAAACTAGAGGCTACTCTGAAAAGTGACCTGCTGAAGTGCCAGAAGTGGCTGGAGGTGTACCTAGAGGTGGAGAAGCAGATGAAGATGTTCAAGAGCTGCCTGACCACACAGGAGATATTCAGTCAGCAAAAGAATGCCTGCCAGGGGCTGACCTACCGCCGCATCCCCATCCCCGACTTCTGTGCTCCCAAGGAGGAGGTACCCTGGGGATGGGATGGTGCTGCTGCCTCTTTCCCAAACCATCCCTTCAATGTCATGCAGATGCTTGGTGCCACCCAGCCCTGGGACTATGGTGGTGTTCCCAGGCTTGGTGCGAGGTGCTTGCTGGGCAGAGATGGTCCCCTGGGAGATGCTGCATGGAGACCTTGGGTGCCTTCAGCCAGCCAGGGATGGAGGGGAGACTGCTGGGCTTGATGCAGCAGCAAGGAGCCAAGGATTTTAGCCTGGAGGCTGTAGGACAAGGAGGATCCCGTGGTCAGGAAGGGAGGTGGGCAGCCTGTGCTGACACATGGCAGGCTGCACCCATAAAACCCACCAACTTTGCCCGTGGCAGGACTTTGACCGGCTGCTGGAGGCGATGAAGAGCGCCCTGGCTGAAGACTCACAAACAGCCTTTGTCTTCAACTGCTCCAGTGGCCGGGGCAGGACCACCACGGCCATGGTCATTGCTGTCCTCACCCTCTGGCACTTCAATGTGAGTATGGGGATCTGCAGCTCTGCCTGGCGATCAGGCTGGAGAGGGGGATGCTGGGGAAGCTCAGCACAGACTGCAGCAGCTGTAGGGTTAAAAGGAGCATGGGGATGGCCAAGGTGGGCTGTGGACACCTATTTGTTGGCCTTTTGCCATGCCTAGCACCCAGCAAGCTCCAGGACAAGTGTGGGTGCACCCCTGGTGAGTCTTTACCCAGTTCCCAAGAGCTCCCACCTCATAATGAAGGTTTAAGGGCAGAAGAGATGTGGTTCCCTCCTTGCAAAGCGGATGGTGGGGGTAAAATTTCGGGCTTCTCTGCCTGTGCAGAGGGGAGGTGGAGGATGCCTGGAGTCCTGGTGCATTGGGTTTGGGGTCTGTATTTCTGTTCAGCTGTTGGGCAGCAGGAATGGGGCTATGCAGCCCCTAACAATATGGTCCTCTCTGACTACCCCAGGGCATCCCTGAGATGAGTGAGGAGGAAATTGTGAGTGTGCCAGACGCCAAGTACACCAAAGGGGAGTTTGAGGTGAGTCCATGGGCCTTGACTCTGTTTTCAGGGTCCCCCACTGAACCACTCCTTGCTACAGCTACTTGTTTGGAGGGGCTGGATCCTCTCCCAGCCAGGGACAGAGCAGTGGAGCCAAGGTGAGGAAACACCTGGTGAAGCCCCTGCTGCTTCTGCCCATACTCTAGGTGGTGATGAAGGTGGTCCAGCTCCTGCCCGATGGTCACCGGATGAAGAAGGAGGTGGACATGGCCCTGGACACTGTCAGTGAGACCATGACGCCCATGCACTACCACCTCCGAGAAATCATCATCTCCACCTATAGGCAGGTGAGCAGATCTTCTTCCCCATTGGCATGTAGGCTGCCCAGGGCCATAGCAGCCCATCCCAAGGGGCACAGCCGGGCTCCAGGACCAGTCCTGCTAAAGCGCGATGATTTCTTGGGCTGAAGCTTTCTGATGTGTCACCAGAGAGGTGCCTGGGCTCTTTTGGTCAGTGCCATCTCGCATCCTGTGTCGTCCCTCATCCCACCTGTCTGGTGCCATCCTGCATCCTGGCCAGCATATCTGCCAGCATCCTGCCAGCCTAGCACATCCCGTATCCCTCCTGCTGTCCCACCTGTCTGGTGAAGTCCTGCATCCTGCACCGTCCCTCACCCCAGCCAGCATCCTGCCTATTTTGGCACCATCCCACATCCCACCCAGCATCCCACCTGTCTGGTGCCATCCTGCATCCCATCCAAGCATTCTGCATCCCACCGAGCATCCTGCCCATCTGGTCCCATCCTGCCTGTCCAGTGCTATCCCAGATCCCACCATCCTGCATCCCACCCATCCAGAGGCATGCAGCCGGCAGAGGGCAGGACTGGTCCATCCTGCTCTGCTCCCAGCTCCAAAAGCTTCTCCACCTACTCCAAGCTTGGGAGGGGAGCCATCCGTGCCCACAGGTGGACCACAGCCTGATTTTACATGGGAGCTTCTGTGGAAGGGGAGAAATGATAATTGTTATTAATTTGTTTTTTTTTTAAGCTGTGCAACTATTTCATGGGGCTTTTAAAGGGCTGAGCTTGGGACTCAGTGTCATCCCTGCCCGGGCTGACTCAACCCACATCCCCACCAGTGATGGTCTTGCCTACAGCTGCCATCAACCCCTGTTTTCAATTAACAGCTGCAAAGGATTGACTGGGGGAAGAAAACCCAAAGCATTTAATCACCTGGTAACATCCACAACTCCCTGGGCGTTTGCCTCCTGGTTTATGGGATCCTCTGCATTTTTTTGGAGCTGGGAGAGAAAACCTAAGCTCTGCAGGACAATCCATTGGGCACTGACTATTTGCAGCAACAGCTACTGTGAAATTATTGCAGATAAATAATTTGATTTTATCCCTCTCCAACTTAACGCATTTCAGGGAGGTAGCCACGTGGCTGGTGGGAAGCGTCACCTACTTTATTGCATCCTTTGCTGCTGCAGAGCTAAATATGCCCGTGCTAAATGAGTGGCTGTTTGCTCGTGGTTTTAATTATGCTACTGGGTGACCCCAAATGATGCTCAGCCTTGGGGTCCTGGGAGGAAGACTCAGGCTGAGCAGTCTCACCCAGCTGCTCCCAGTCTGGTGATTTGGTGGGGTTTTTTTGTTGTTGTTTGTTTTGTTTTACCCGGAAGACCAACCATTCCTGTGACCTCCTTGCCCTTCTTCCCAGCTCTTGGCACTCGGGACCATCCCATGGGTGTTCCTGGGCTGTATCCTGTTTCCGGGCTGGCTATATCCACTTCACTCTGGCAGCCCGGTAGGAAAGCAAGATAAGGAGGGATTCATCCGCTCCCCCTGCACTCTCTGCCTGAGGAAGAGCCTTTGGGCGCTGCCCGCATTTCACATTTCCCTCTTGGCTGCTTCATGCATCCCATTGGATTGCACTGGACCAGGGGGAGGCATGTGCACGTGCTTGAATTTGGATTTATTTTTATTTTTTCCCTGGCGATGGGCAGCTTGAAGAAGAGAAATTATGGGAATTTTATAGTCTAGAGATTACCCGAATAGACTTTTTAATCAAGGCAGAGTTAGTGTTTAGGGAACCAGCAGCATTGTGTGATGGATGCTGCCTTGTAGTTTTGGGAGCCTGCCAGGAGATGCTTTGCAGGGTCAACACAAGCTGGAGGGGAGAAAAAGGTGCTCTAGTACTTGCTTGGGTTTGTTCCCACTCCTAACTGGGAGGAAAAAATAGGAGGATATAAGAAAACAATAAATAATAGCATAAAAGGTAAATGATAGGAGAATAAAAGGATGAGTAATAGGATAATAGAATAAAGTTAAGGAGGTGAATAGGAGAAAATAAATAATAAGATCTGCTTTCTGCAAATACTGGCACACACAGGTGGAAGAGACACCCTCAAAGCCCATGGGTGGAAGTACTTGTGTGACTTCAAGTGGAGCAGGCTTGTCCCAGAGGGTGGGTTGGTGCTGGCACCGGATCAAGGAGTTGCTTCTCTTTGGGATGGTCTGTGAGGTTTGTGGTGGGATTGGGGCTCTTAGGCTGGCTGGCTGTTTATTCCTTATTTATGATTAATTAATTCCTGGAAGGTGCATCACTGCGGGGCCTATCTCTTAACAGCTATAATAATAATAAAAATACATAAAACCCCAATTATATACTATATATAACATACAAATAACTAGAATAAATATAAAATTATGTAACTTATTAAAAAATAAACATCAAAATGAAAATAATAATACTAGGAGCTGCGATGGCCACCAACCTCAGAGCAGAGTGCTGGGTGGCTGCTGTGGCCTCTCCTCTGGTGGAGGCTGAATCCGACTGGAGGATCCTGGAAAGGGGACATGTCTTTCCCTGGGGAAATGCTTTGCGGCTCGTGGTTTCAGCTCCGGTTTGAACCTGGGCATTTATTCCTGGCTCTTTGGGCACACACCCCATGAGCGATCCCTCATCTATTTTTGAGGTCTGAAGGGTAAAGGGGGAGTTTTTATATGCTGGAAACCACAGGGTAATGAGAGCCTGGATTGCCAAGCCACAGTGGGAGGGGGCTGAAAGGATGTGCTTATTTTTGTCCCCAGAGTGGTCCTGCCTCCTCTGTTGAAGGTGAGGCAGGGGCTGCAGGCTGGGCTGGGCTCCTCAGAGGGGATAACTGGGTCAGAGAACTGGTATATATGGCTTTTCTCTACTGCAGGAGGTCCTTGTGGGTCCTTCACCGCCAAACATCTCATGTGGGATGGAGAGCAGGACTGCGGATGAGGACTGGGTGCAGGAGCTGCCTCTCAGATGCTCTCCCAAAGCAGGTACTACAAGTGTCTCAGCTGGTTTCTTGTTCCATCCAGGGGAAGTCAGGCAAGGATGAGAAGGAGAGGCGGACGCTGCAGCTGAGGAGTCTGCAGTACCTGGAGCGTTACATTTACCTGATCCTCTTCAACGCCTACCTGCATCTGGAGAAGAAGGACTCTTGGCAGCGGCCCTTCAGCCTCTGGATGCGTGAGGTGAGGCTCTCCCTGCCTAAGCCACCAGCAAGACCTCGCTCAACCTCATATTTACAGGGCATTAGGAAGCAGACACCCGTCTGTATTTCACATATGATTTCCATATGGTTGTTGTGGGCACCGTATGTGATCCCTTAGCCCCAGATGAGCTCCCCTATGACCAGGCTCGTGGCTCTCACGGGAAGCCAGGCAGGTGACTGGAGGTAGGTGGCATCCCACCACGTGGATGGGGTGCTCCTCCCACCCCAAATCTGCCCTTTTCTTCTCTTTTGAGCTTCTCCGGCTTTTATTTGATCTGTCGGTTGTGATTACGGTATCTGGGGCTGGGAGGCCACCAGCCAGCCCTGTCCCAGGGCCCTCTGCCTGGCTTGGTGAGCTTGGCTGGCTCTTCTTACACCCAAACCCACCTCTGGTCTCTTTGCAGCATATTAAAAATATAGTATCACAGCCAAACGGGTTGGGGAAGTGAAAGAAAAGAATAATTAAAAGCAGCTCTACTTTGCCTTGCCTGGCCAGGGTGGGTGGCACAGGATGGAGGACCTGGGAGGATGGGGATGCTGGCACTGGGCATCCAAGAGAATTGGGAGCCAGCTGAAAAAATTGAATGAGGGGTGGGTGAGAGACCCCAGATTTCCTCTGTTTCCTGCTTCTTATTATTTTTGTTCTTATGCAGAGGTGAGGCTTTTTATTCTCCTTGGGTTTGCATGGGGCTGAGTGGGCAGCGCCTGCCGTGGTGGGAAAATCCTCCTCCCTCTGCTCGCCAGCACCGCTAATTCATCTTGGCGTGTTTGATCTGCTGGGCGGGAGATGAAAGCGGCAGCTGCTCTGCTCCCTGTCCGCACTACCCCATCTTGCTGGAAGGCGCCGCGGTGAGGATGGGGTGGCCAGTGCCCACCCCGGCGTGGCATCCCGCGTATGCCGGTGTTTGCACTGCCCGGCGGCACGGCCGGAGGCTGTGGAGATGTGTGGTGCTGGCTGTTGGCTGGATGTGCGTGGATTCTTCACTGCATGGATTTACATCCCCGCCCTGTCCTCCCAGTTTTGCTGGAGGAGGGGAAATGCACCCAGCCTGCAGATACAAGGAGCCTTTGACCTCCAAAGCCCCCCATTCCCGCCTCATAATCCCGGCGTTTTTAGCACAAACAAGGCACCCTTGTAGCTTTTTGGCAGGAGGGTGCCAAAGCCAACAAACCCTGCCGCCGGCTGACCCCAGCAGTGAGGAAGCGGCTTATAAAGTATAAACCATGGCTGGAGGGAAGCTGGGGGGGGGGTTGCGGGTAGGTACGTGCATGTGGGGAGATGCTGGGGACCTTCCCAGTGCATCTTCATCCAAGATGATGATGGAGGTGAGGAGTTAAGCCTCTCTTGTCCCTCTGTTTTTCAGGTGGCAGCGGTGGCTGGCATTTATGAGGTCCTCAACCAGATGGGCTTCCCGGAGCTGGAGAGCCTGGAGGGCAAGATCCTGAGCACGCTGCGGGGCCGCTGGCAGGCGCAGGCGGGCACCTCCCGCCCTTTCCGTGGGGATTTCGGGTAGGGTCGGGGCGCAGGGGACCCCCCTGCTGCCTTCTCCTGTGGCAGGGGGGAAGCAGGCAAAAAAAAAAAAGACTGTTTTCCCAAAAACTTGGGGGTGTGGGGAGGAAGGGGCGAGCCCTGAAACTGCCTTAGAATTGCGGGGATTTCTGGGGTTCATTTTGGACGCAATAAAAATCTTGTAAATTAAAAAAGAATCCTTGTAGGCAGGTGCTGAATTGTGAGCAGGGGGTGATCGGAAAAGCGGCTCTGAAATGCTGGGATGCCATCGGCTGGGTTTGGTGGGTGCAGGGAATTATGCCAGGTTTTTCGAGACCCTCTTCACTTTCTGCCTAAACCAGTGCAGCGCACACAAATAGATATGTCTATATACACATGTATACATAAATATATATATTTGCATAGATACAGAAATATACACGTGTGTAAATATATGCATGTATATGTATATATACATAAAAATACATACATATACTCACACAAAGATATATTTATGGCACTGTGTGTGAACAGGCTTAATCAGGCCATGGGTTTATGAAAGCCAGGTCCTGCTTGACCAACCTGATCCTCTTCTATGACAAGGGGACACACTTAGTGTATGAGGGAAAGGCTGTGAATGTTGTCTACCTGGACTTTAGTAAAGATTTTGATGCTGTTTCCCACAGCATCCTTCTGGAGAAACTGGCTGCTCATGGCTTGGGTGGGCAATGCTTCACTAGGTAAAAAACTGGCTGGATGGCTGGGCCCAAAGAGTGGTGGGGAATGGAGTTAAGTCCAGCTGGTGGCTGGTTATGAGTGATGTCCCCAGGGCTCAGTATTGGGGCCTGTTTGCTTTGATATCAGTTATCTGGACGAGGGGATAAAGGATACCTTCAGTAAGTTCACAGATGACACCAAGTTGGGTGGGAGTGTTGATCTGCAGGTTGAAAGGCTCTGCAGAGGAGCTGGATCAATGTGCCGAGGCCCATGGGATGAGGTTCAATGAGGCCAAGGGCTGGGTCCTGCACTTGGGTCACAACAACCCCCTGTGATGCTAGAGCAGGTTTAGCTGCTCAGCAATGAGTAGACTTCGAGGCGTAATTAATGTAGTGATTTTTAAAAGAGTGAAAAATAAGGTTAATCAAAAGAAGATGCAAATGAGGGCTCCCATGCCCGCTCTTCCCTCGCAGCGGGGTGGATGGGTCCATGGTCTGGATGGAGGGGATGATACAATAGGATGGGGAGCACACACTGCGTCTCTCCCAGCAGCTGCTTCCATCTGCTGCCAGGGGCGGGAGGTGCAGGCAGCAGAAATTGGGTAGAAAGAAAAATAGCATCCCTTGGTGTTTTAGAAAAACAATGTTTCTTAAACATTGGGATGATTCCTGCTGTGGCTATAGGATCCCTCATTCTTTTTGACTTAACGATGCATCATGGGTTTACTCTTTCTTTTTTTTTTTTTTAATGCAGAAATACCTACATGAATATTTTGTCCCTCACTGCGTTTAGATAATTTGCTGTGGATGCAGTAGATGACTTAGTTATCTGCAAGAGGCTGTTGATGCTGGGTTTTCCTCTTTCTTTTTAATGGGGTGCACGCTCTCCATCTTTGCAGAGCCGCAGCACATCTCCATTTATTCTGCCTGGCTGAAGAAACCACCTGCAGGGTCCCTTGCTTCCAGCCAGGCTGCAGCCCCATCCCCTTCTCCCGCCGCCGGCAGCAACCCTTGGAAGTCCTGCCTAATAGCTCTGCCTTAATTAGGCAAGGTTTTTAATTGCTTAGGAAATCTCAGCCCCTTTAATCTTAGTAATGAAGGCTGGAGCTTTGCATCCCTTGGACCTGGGGGCTGAAAGGATTCTTTCTACTTTCCCACCATCCTAACAAGTGATTTCCAATGCTGGGCAAAAACGATCGCCTGGGGAAAAAAAAAAAGCCTTAGAGATGGGAATGTGTTTGAACATGAAAAATCAACTGTGCTGTATTTATTTTTTTCTTTTCCCCAGGCAGAAGGCAGAAGCCTAGTTCACTCTCCCAGGTGAGAAGTTCAGCCTGGTTCTGAGTGGCTTTTCATAGAATCCTAGAATGTTTTGGGTTGGAAGGGACCTTCCAAGGTCATCTAGTCCAACCTCCCTGCAGTTGGCAGGGACATCTCTAACTAGATCAGGTTCCTCAGAGCCGCATCAAGCCTGGCCTTGAACAAGGCTTCTGGAGTGCTTTGCTCCAGCTGAAGCTCTCAGTGCAAAGCAGGAGGGAGCCCGAGGCGGGGGAATGGCTGGGAGATGGGGCACAGCATCCTCAAGGGCACTGAGTGACGTGATGCCCAGCAATTCTCCCATCCTGATTGCTGCAGTAAATTGATTTTCTGCAAAGTCAGGCCATGCTTTCCCTTCTTCCCAGTGCTCCAACCAGCTGTGGTCGCACCGTTGAGCCCTGCTGAGATATTTGGGCTGACCTGCGGGACTTCCGTGCTCTCAGCATCCTCCCTGGGCTCAGTGCATCTCTGCTGGTGAGCAATGGATTTGCCATTTAACGGTGGCAAAAGGCTTGTGGGGGCACCAGGGGTACCAGCACTGGTCTTGCCCCAGCCCTGCCTGCTGAAACCACCGCTCCAAGAGAGAGACTGGCTGTTCTAAAAGTGTTTGGCCAGAGACAAAGCAATCGGGGGGTATATATATCCTATATTATATAGAGAGAGACTATAGAATAATTAGAGTTACATATTATTGGATGTTAAATTATATATTATTAGATACACTATATATTATATTGTATGTTGTGTACATCGTATACTGTATATTGTCTATGTATTATCTAGATTATATATTATATATAACAATAATTATACAATAATGTACAATATACTATAACTATTCTATATAATATAATGTATAATATATATGCTGTATAGTAACACGCATACAATATATATTCCATATACTATTAGATCTATTCCACATAATATATCTATTCCTATAATATATATAATACTTATTCATATATATGATATATGTTCCCATATGCAACACATATTCCATATAATATATAGAATATAAATATAAATACATATTTTAAAAGCAGCTATTAGTAAGATGGGCTTAACAAGCTCCCCTACAGCCTCACTGGGGTATGTTCCCAGCCAGGACCAGCATCTCAACCCAGGGAGGCATCAGCAATGCGGTCTGCAGGCAAAAATACTGACCAAAAAACCCTCAAAAGATGGTTTTATATTTTTTAAAAAATGTCATTTTTTGGGCTGGGTCTGCTAGCTGACCTTTTCACTGGAAATTACTGGGTGTGGGGTTCAGGTAGCAAAACAAGGCTTTATTTTTTTCACCTCTTTATTACTCTTCAGTCCTTCATACCCTGGTTTTTCAACGCAAGCTTTGCTCGGCTGAGGAGAGCTCATGGAAGGAGCACTCGTTGATGGATTTCATTGATTTTCATGAAAACTGCTTTTCTACAGGTTTCTGACCCTCGGTCAACTGCCTTCTCTTCACCTTTGTCCACTCTCCCCATCTCCTTTTCAGGGTTTTAAGCGAGGAAATACAGCCAAGGAGATCCAAGGTTATTTTGGGGCAGATAAGTCAATACTGAAATCCTAGCCAGCAGTCCTAAGGGATTGATTTCAGAGCTGGAAATGCGGATTCCTGGCTGGTTTCCTGCTATGCTGTCCTGATGGTATAGCATCCATCCATATAGCGGATGGTGTAACATCTCCATGTTCATCCCAGGTCTCCATGGGCGGCGATGGGGCATCCCTACAGCCCT
This sequence comes from Coracias cyanogaster, assembly GCA_033124195.1. Classification (NCBI taxonomy): domain Eukaryota; kingdom Metazoa; phylum Chordata; class Aves; order Coraciiformes; family Coraciidae; genus Coracias; species Coracias cyanogaster. The sequence continues at coordinate 13,509 of JAVSBS010022167.1, forward strand.
GGGTATCACCACCTGTTTTGGGGGCTTTGTTTTATTTACAAGCCCTTTTTCCCAAACATGCAGGTTCCTGGGAAAACGGGAAAGAGCTGGCTCTGCAGCCACAGGATCCATGCAGGCTTTAGGGATGTAGTGTCTACAGACCTAGAGTCAGGCTCCACGGGCTCTGCGTTATGGTGAGGCAAGGGGAGAAGCCACCACCTCCCCAAATCGCCCGGAGTCCTGCCCTTGCACCCACATTTGCGCACACAGGCTGGGGTGGGTCATGGAAACTCTTAACATCATGTAAAAAATGATTCTGGCTGTGGAAAAAGCTGTTGGCAGCATTGAAAAATGTTCTTTGTGACACCAGCCCTGATGGAGCTTGAAAGTGGTGGGGTGCAGGGCTGGAGTAATTTGAAAGGAGGCCCACAACTGCCTTAACTAATATGCTAGTGAGCCTTTTGCCTGTGCCAGAGAAAATATCTATATATTATATGCATATATATATATATATATAGCTGTAGGAGTAAATTTAAAGGCTGCCATGCCAGCAGAGCCCTGCCGCTGAGCACCAGGCTGGACCACATTGTTTTCCCGGGGAAATCAGGGCTTCATCCTCCTCCATGCCTCCTTCCCTGGAGGGCTGGGACCTGCAGCCTTCAGGGTGTTGGTGCTGAGCAAGGGCAAAGTGTCCTCGGATAGGACCTGCCTTCTACCCCTCCCCAGGAGCTGGAAGCCAAGCTCCCCAGAAGCTCCCCAATTTCTGCTTGTTTGCGTTTCTCCCTGCGCTGCTCAAGAAGCCCTGAGCGCAGAGCAAAGGAGGGACACCTGCGCCTGCACACCAGAATACTCTGGATCCACATCAAAGAGAGTTTTATGGCCAGTTGGAGAGTCCAGCTCTGTTGTCGTAAAAGCAGTGAGTGATTTTTTTTTTTTTTTAATGACTTTTTATTTTTTCCCCCACCTTCTTTCTGGCTGCAGCGTGGTGGTAACGTGGCAACAGTGACTTTTGTAGCTGTGCTCTGCTACTGGCTAACGAGAATGGATTTTTAAATGGATTAAGCTTGCTTCCCTTTGCCTCCCTGTCTCTGAGGGTTTGGTGGATGCTGATAGACCCTTCCCAGCTTTTTCTTTGAGTAGATGTGCCGCACACGGGCTCTTTGATTATAGCAAAGGTCACAAATAAGAGTACCATTAAAATAAATCACCTATATATAATGAGACATGATTAGCTGCTCAGCCTTCGTGTTGGGATGGAGCTGGTTTGTGGCGAGTGGTATTTTAGTGGAGAGCTTCATCATCCCCCTCCTGTGAAACTCCCCCTGAATAACCCAGCCTGTGGGACCCCCTCTGTTTTGTTAAGATTATCGATAGGCTTTGGGGTTTTGACTCAAAAAATGTGCTAAAATACAGCTGTTCCTGGCTAGATTCTCCCTTTCTTCATCTTTCCATCAGACAGGGGCCCTGGCAAAGGGGACCCCTCTTTGGGCTGAACAGAGGTGAAAGGAACCTCAGCCAGTGTTTATTTTTCCCCCTCCTCTTCTGGGTGAGCAGAAATCCTTGGAAGCTTAAACTCATGTGTCTTTATGTTTTTTCATACATTGCAAGGGGAAAATACTCTGCAGAGCCAATATTCCACTGGCACGTGGGACCTGCCAAAGCCCCAGATAATCACCACAGCTATCAGGAGCTTCAGGGCTGTGGGCTTTTTTAAAAAAAAAACATCCTTTTTTCCTACTTTCTCCACCCAGCTGTGGCAGCTCTGCTTAATATAAAATGTCAGATGTGCCCAAATCCCACAGACATCAGTTTTCCAAGGACCAACTTGGGGGTATTTCCTAGCTGTCAGTGAAAAAAAAGTTTGTTTTGGGTCTGGGGGATCATATACTTTCTGTTTACGGAAGCAGGGGAGGGTGCATGAGAAGAGGCTGAGCTGAGGGGAGCTCAGCTGAGGGGCAAAAGCGATGCCAGGGGAGGCATGTGCTGGCACGGGGCCCCCATGAATTGCTCTGACATAATGGCTCCTGAAATAATAATAATAATGATGTTTTTCTTTCTATGATGTACCTCTCTAGCAGAACCCCCCGATGAAACTGTTGGACCTCTGTGAAGAGGGAGCATCTGTGTTTCATTTTATAGCTGAAGAATAGTAATTAAGATGCTTTTGTGGAGCCAGGGCTTGGAAAACTAAAAATAAAAGCCACACAGGCGCAATACCAGACCTCTGAGCATCATGAACTTTTCTTTTCCCCCCATTCTTGTCCTCTCAGTACCATCGGGCCCCTAAGCGTGGCTCATTTTGGGACCAAGCACCCCATTGTTTCGGGGAGTGGAGTAGCAGGTCCAGGATGTGCTATGGAAGCAGGAATAAATTGTGGGCTAGGAGATGATGGTGCAGAGAAGGGGGATATTTTTTTTTTCTTTGTTAAATCCAGAGGAGAAATGCAAACACTCTCCTATGTGGAGGGGAGAGAGCATCCCTGTGGGCAGTTTTCCAAAGCCTCAAAATTGGGGGCATCATGCAAAGCATCAGGGCTGGCTCTTTTCTTGCAGCAAAGCATGTACAAACTGTGGTCCCCCAGGACTGAAATGACTTTTCCTCCTCTCTTCCTTACATTTGACCCATGACTATTACAGGGGGAAAAAAAAAAAGCACTATTTTCTCATCCCCCGCCACACCTCAGGGTGCTTCTGACCCCACGCAAATGAAAAATTAATTTTCCCCAGCTTAAGCTGAAAGCGCTGAAAGAGGAGACAGGGCTCAATGAGATTCACTGGAAAGCACTCGCTGCCTGGCAGGAGTTGTGCCGGAATGATAACCATCAGCTGAAGGGATGAGCAAGGCCCTGGGAGACTGGGAAATGCTCAGTAGCTTGCTTGAAGAGGTAAAAAAAAATTACAGATTTGGGTTTTACACACCAGTAAGTTCAATTTTAGCAGGAGAGACGTTAAAAATTAATGAGATGGTCAAGGCATAGAGAGGGAAAGGCACATCTGGAGGGATACCAGGCGAGGCTAACCTAGTTTGGGTTGTGTTGGTGGGAGAAGTATTGGTGTAAATAAAAGGAAGGGCTGGGGATGCCAAGAGAGCGGGCATGGATGGATGGATGGATGGATGCAGTTGGTGCCTCTTTTGGCAGGGCCAGCTTGTCTCCTGTGGTGAGCCCCCAAGATGAAGCGATGCTAGTGGGATGCTGAAGTGCTGGGCCCTGAGTTGTGGGCCCCAAGTTGCAGTTGACCTGTGAATGAGTCACAACCTAGCAGAATGTTTTGTTGTTTCTGTTGGCTTCATGTTCCAGAGGCAGAACC
>JAVSBS010022168.1:4797-25590 GCA_033124195.1 Coracias cyanogaster
TGCATCCCATCAGTGCCCATGGACTTACGGATGTTCAATTTGCTTAAGTATTCACTGACCTGATCCTCTTCCACCAACATGAGTATGCCCATTGATTTAATTTCAGACATGAAAGGAAACTATCATACTCTTATTCACTAAGCTACCACGGAAGAAAGAATGCTAACAAAAAATAATAGTAAAAAAGGAATTATTTATTCACAGAAACGGTGGAGAGGGCTCTGCTTGTTAACTTACCGCTTAAAAGCTTATGAGCAACTTATAAATGTTGGTTTATGTCTTCTTTCAGGCTCTGATCATTCACAACACCCAAATGGCAGACAAAAGCATGAAAGAACAGCCCCCAATATTTAAACACCGCATTCAAATTGGTATGAACAAAAAAACTCTGGAGAATAGAACGGGACTTTAAAGCACACAGTGATACAGCCTTATTGCAGTCTGGTTGGAGGTGTTTTGTGGGGTTTTTTTTCCTCTCCATACAAATCTAACTGACCAAAGTGGCACATCACTGAATGTTTCAGAGTGAAGCAGTTCACTGAAACATGTCAGAAATCCTAACTACCACTCTACCTGATAGTTCCGAAGTTCAGCAATCTTTTCTTGCTGCACAGCAGAATCACTCCATATAAGATTAGCTGTTTCATCTTCATCACGTGTTTTCACAAATCCCATTTCTTCTATTACTACACGTACTAGGGAGAAATCACAAACTTAGGGAATATTTTGAATCTCTGAAGTAGACTCCTTTTCAAAATTTAAAAAATCAATTAAAAATTTAAATACTTCCACTATTCAACACTTTGAAAACAATGTTAACATGAAAGCTATTATTTATCTGGCAGTATTTCCACCAGTCAATTGCAAACCTGTCATTACAACATTACTGCACCTTGTACTGAGGCTGGAATCAGGGCACAACCACTGATGGGGACTGTAAGGAGCTTCAGGGCATTCCAAAATCATCTAGTAAAAGTCCACTTGCACAGCTTTTAAACTTAATCTTGGCTATCATATATGTTAATTTTAAAACAGCAATGACTGGAAGTGTCGCTCTAGACAGGGGACAAGAATGCCTCTTTAGTCAAGGTACAGTAGTTACAAGAGCAAATGAACAAATTATTTTATAATATTTAAAAAAAGAGAAAAGACTGATTATGTGCCAGGCATAACTCGGGTTCTAGAAAAAAATATTTTCTGAGGTAGTCCCAAGCATCAAAATACAAAACATTAGTACATTTTACTGAGAAACCTCTGCATAATAATTACAGTATTTAACATTACATTTACACTGTTCATCTTTTCAAGGCTTTAAGTAAACTTCCAAACACAAAGGTAGTTCATAATTAGAGGGTTTTTCCACTGTCTTCTTGATCACTTTTTTGCATTTCAAGGCCCTTCCCTAAGCAAGAAATGGAGAGTAACAGATGCACAGTGTTCAAAGCTATCAACACCATGTTACAAATAAAGAACAAGATTTCTTACAAAATAAAATCCTTCGGAAAAGTCTCACTGTCAGCATTAACTCACTCCATTAGTTAGGGATTCACTCAGATCAATAGCTATTAAGATGAAAACAGAATACATAGCTTCCTACCAATTTCATATTTTGTGCCAGCAACATTTGCAGTGATGACTCCATTTTTCTTCTTTCTGACTTTTCTTTTAATTGTGCTTTGATAGGGTAGTTCCGAACTCAAAGTCAGAGCAGCAGTTCCATGGTTATCTTTGAAAAATAACATTGTAACTATGAACATCTTTATACTTTGAGTATCATATACAAATGAACTAAAAATATAAACGTTTACTTTGTTCCAACTCAAAGGTACAAGCATACTGAATAATTAATAGGCTATAGTAAAAATCCAAGACTAGCATACCTCCCTCATGAGGCAAGGATGGCATTATAACCCAGGATAGTGCAGAAGTCGAGCCCAAACTCCTTTCCAAGTTCTCTAAAACAATGGAGCTGTCAAAACCAAAATACTTAAAGCTCTAGTCATGCCATTTCAGTCTCTGGTTGTAGCAAATATTAGTTCTGGAATGGATGGATATCTGTGTCAAAAAATATAAAAGAGATTTTGTTATAGAGAAATCTTGAAAAAATATAAATGGCAGAAAACTAAATATGAAAATGCTTTTAACAAGAAGTCAAAAGTAATGGTTATTTGAAAAGACTGATCAAGTTATAGTAAATACAAAACTTTTCATTACAATTCAATTGTTTTCTTTCTAGGAAAAATAATTCTGCAGTTTTAATTTTCAAAATGATATTATATTAATTCTTTTTCATATTTTCATTTGTCTACGGGACATTCTGGGCATGAAGATAGTTAACACTGAATTCAGTCAATACGACAAACTTTAATCCCCACAAAGCTCACTGAATTCATAGCAATTTTAAACCATATTTTAATTAAAGATTTTAAATCAGACACACAGTATTATGGGTTTTCAGGCACCAAATAGGAAATAGCTGAAATCACCTTAATAATCTTTTTCCACATTTTTAAAAACAGTTGTCCAATAATCACTAGCTAACACATGGCTGCAGTTTCATGACCACTTCATGTCACAATGAACATAATTTCAAAGACACTTCAGGTTAACAAGTATCTAAATTGTCGGTATCTAAAATAAGTAATTACTTGCAAAAAATGCTATTTTTCATGCCTACATTAATGCACATTTTCAATATTTTTTTTCTCTCTATGGATACACTACCACATGTGAAAATCCCACATAGTAAGAAGTTTCTTAGGCCCAGCTTAAGCACATAAGAACAATGAGCTAAAATTTTAGGAAAATACCTCAGGAATAAAATGCTTCTAAACACGCTGCTATGTGACTTCAGATATAAAGCACTGTTGTAAGAAAGTCTGCAAGGAAACAAATGCTGTCTCAACACAAATATACCAGTTTTTGAAACATATATAATAGAAGTTACTGGTTTTTAAATGCTTTCATTTCTTTTCTGCAATTATACGTGTGGCTAAAGTTCCTTAGTTCCTTACACTAGCTTTAGATCAGTTTATATTGCCACTTGCGGTGATTGCAGAACTTGAATAGCTTTATATAGAGCACAAGGAATTTCTTCTGTTATAAACAGCAGAAAATTACAGTAAAATCAAGTTCAGCCATGACTTATGACTAAATAAGTTTCACACCATAAGATTGGATGAGATGTGCATTAGCAAAATTACCAAAACTTTACTTACACGTCCTTATGTTTCGTGTGTGTGTACACACATGACAGAGAGAGAAAAAGAGATAGAATTATATTCTGAACAAGCTACCCTCTCAGCAAGAAAATACAAAAGCAGATACCTTGAGCTGCAAGACCTTATTTCCTTTCAAGATAGGAATTTACCCTTAACAGTCCATTAACGCAAAAGGAAAAGAAGAAGATTATGGTTCTTTTATGGCTATCACTAATGTACTAGGAGCTAAACTCTCATTTGTAATAAGACATCCAAATCTCCCTCACGTCCATTTAGTGGAGTGCCACAAATTAACACTAAAACGTGACCCTGTGTATTTACTCAGAAAGTAACAGGAGAGATGATTTATACACAGACACAAAGTTCTACAGCACAGGTATAGTAACACCCAGCCATACCTACTTGCAACATACTTTGCTGAACCAGAACTCACCAAGAAACCAACCTCCCCACAACACCACCCCCCCACCCCAAGCTGAACTAAAACTGTCCGGTAATTTTGGAGTTTTAATGTTCTGGATGTCATCACTGAGAAAGTGGCCTGAAGGTCCTCCTGCCTGCTGGCCTAATAAAATTAGACACAAAGTTGGGAAAGTAAAGCATTCATCCTCTTTAAAACCACTGTGATGGAAAAGCAGTGCTGGGCACAATGACTCACTGAATATTGCATGTTATCTGCTTCTCAAGCTAAGAATACCACCAGAGTACAAGACATGTTTAGTTCCTGGGAATAAAACTGAAGTACGCCTGTTCGCCAATTAAGGACTTCTGTGCACATACACAAATGCCTAGCAGTTGCTCCTCTGCTGTACTGGCTAAAAACTTTTAACAATTTGGAAGAATGTCAAGACGACTAATATTTCCTTGTGAGAAACGCCAGCCCTTACTAATACAGCATGATTTACAAGCTACAATAACGTAATAAAAACCAAGCAGCTCAGAGAACTTTCATTCAGCTTATAATCACAGAAAAATATCTACACAAAGTTACCATAACATATTGTACTCTGAAGGTGGGCCATAAAGCTCCAAACTGTACTATGTTGTTGAGTTACTGGGTTTTGTTATATAGGAACTATTCTACTCTTTTAAGAAGAATATTCTTCAGTGTTTAAATATAAAGCACCAGCACTCAAGGTTCGTGACTTTCAACCAGTCAGCTTTTCAGATGGCAAAGATTTATGGTCACCTTTAAGAGAATTCTATGGGCAATTAGTAGTTTGGTCATATGAAAAACAAAGTAATTGGACTGATAAAAATCTCTGCAAACAGGTCATTGAGCTAACTCTTCCCTTGACAAGATTATGGATGACAATTTTTATCAAGCACTCCTCTGATGATGTCCAATCTTGTTACAAAGACACATGCAGTCTATTTCTCAAATCCTGATTTAAACTGGATTCTTCAGTGACAGAAGAGATCATTATTGGTCTCTGTATTCAAGCTTACGCTAGGATTTTGACTTTTCACAAGCACTGTCCTATACCAATAAAGTTAAGCAGTATTCTGCCTTAAGCTTGTATATAATAATTCAAAATCGTTTTACAGTTGCTTCACTCTGTCTTAAGTCACCTGTCTCCAAACAACCCTTTCACTGAATACCAGAACACCAGCAGTTCTGAATCAGTAGTTTTCCAAAATATTTTACATAGGATGTCATCCTTTACTTTGTTCCTACTGGAACTATCTCCTCTCCAAAGCACAAACACGTGTCCAATGAAATTGGACAGTCTTAACTTTTCTTCCCACCATGTCAAGTGACAGATGAGAGGTACAGCATCTCATTGGGGGAATACATTACCCAGAGCGCTAGCTGTGAGTTGCAGGCTAAACCACTGGAGCAATAGATTGGCTTCTGCTTAGACCGCTGTGCTTTGTACATCCCCAGTGCAATACCACAAGAAGTTTCAATTCTGCAGCAAGAACAGCTAAGCCCAGGATACTGAGGAAGATGCAACTGTCCCAAGTAAATGCAAGTCCCAAGTGGTCTGCTTCCTCAGACCACACTTGAGATGAGCAGTTCTCTAACTTGGGGAATGGGTCACTTGGGAGAGACAGAAATCCATCTCTGAGAACAATAAATGAAGGGCTGTTGCTGAGGGGAGGGAGCTGGAAGGAGAAGGCACACATTGAGAGAGCATAGAGATGCAAAGCTGCCATGCCACAGCCCCTGGCACTCACAAGCTCCCACAAGTCTTTCCTCTTTTTTAACTTCTAGATAGCAGAAATCGCCCCACAGTTAGTTCATTCTCTGACCCAGGTCCTTCCCAGGCACCTTTTTCTAGCTCACATCTCTTGATTTGTTGGTATTGCCCAGCCCTACTCCCAGGTCAGAGCACAGTTGTCTCAGCCACGCTGAAGGACAGACCGCTTTGCGAGCAGCCTCTGCCACCCCGACAGAATTGCCAGTTACAGGGCAAAGCTTATTGCAGGGCCCACCGGATCATGCAACAGTAAAAGCAGCAGCATTGTCAGGTTATGGTTACATCACATTTTGAGTCAGCTCTTGTAACAGTGACAAGTTTTTATTTATAAGCATAACCTATAACCCGAGTTCAGTTACAACAATGTAGAGGCGTATCTCTCTAGTAACCTACCTGAAAGACCTGTTTCTAAGAGATTGCTTTTCATAACATTGAATAAAGTACTCTATTTCCAAACTGGGACTGATAGAGCTTGCTTAACCTTGGCAAGTCAGCAATCAGTAATCTCTGAATTCATACTCAGACTGAGAAGGGTCGCAGTTCCTGCTCTGTGTATTATTTTCCTCCTGAAACTGTGATACACACAAATTGGTGGTTTGTTGCTCACCCATACTGATTCAAGGATGGCTAAACAGAAATGGTTAAAAATGGTTATAAATGGAGAAAGACTTGTGAAGAAGAAATGAATGCATCCTCCTCAGGCCAACAGATTTTTATACAAACAAGCACTTTGAATAAAAATGTTCTAAGGCAAAGAAAAAAAAAAAAAATGAGATGTTATCTTTACTGTTGCCTGGCAAAGGTGTGAGAGAGCCAGCAAGAGAGACACACTGCACACAACCCTGTCCTAGAAAGAGACACAAGAAACAAATAAAAAGGAGCTTTTTTTCCTCCAGGGACAGCAGAGGTAGGGTACTCTTACTGGAAAGGGAAGCGTTGCACACAGACAGGGAGCAAAGCAGAGGCTCAAGTCCATCTAAGGGAACAGTCTAACCAAGATATGAGGGTGAAGAGCAGGGGACAGTGGGAAGAAGCAGTTTCGCAGTTAGCAGAATGATCCATGTTTCCTTGATAACAAGTTGTAGAAAATTAAAAATTAAGAGTATTTTTTGCTGTGACACAAATTTAGAGTTTTATAAGAAGTTATTCAATTGCCTGAAAAATAATCTTCTGGCCTAGATTATACATTTTTTAACAAAGCCCCCTCTAATTTCCCAAGTTATTTACTCCATACTGCTCACAAGTGACCTCTGCCTTTCACGGTCCTTCACTTTACAACCTGATGCAGCGTGGACCTGAAAAAGTTACTTTTAATCTCTAAATAGGAACTGTATAGCATGAGATTTTTTTTCCCCCCCCGAAGAGTAAGCATCCCAGAAAAAGGTTGAATCAATCAGATCAAAATAGAGAAGAGGGAGTCAAATTCACGCTTAAAGTGGGGCTACTCAAGAATCTATTCCAAAGACTTGACTCAAGTCAATGAGATTCATGAAGCTAATAGGATCCTAACAGTAACTATGAAACCACTATGGTATGCCCTAACAAAAAGAGACTACATTGCATATGCACATTTAAAATAGATTTGATCTAATAGGTTTAAGCATTAAAAATGGTAGAATAATCTATCTAAACAGACCATGTTTCAAAGCAGTGATAACACCACATCACTCAATGCACTGTTCTTAATGTGAACCCCTTCCTTCTTTCTAGCTATTGTGACACTACTGGTGACCAGTTTGAAAAGCTCCATGGGCTATGCATGTGCTTAACTTTACATATATGAACTGAAAACACAACCTCAGATATTAAGCCATGGCACAAATGACAAATGACAACTAACATTTCTTCAGTGTCTTCCTATACACGTAGGTGAAATGCCACGAAAACTAGACTGTCAATTTTATTTTCATTTCCTGCATTCTTTGTGTACAGACAAGACACAACTCACCAACAGTGGAACATTTTAGAATAGATTTTAAAACTAGCAGACTGCTTTCCTCTGAGCCCATTAGTGCAATTTACTCAGTGCTGTCAAAAGTGTCTGGAAAGGCAAAGTAGCTGGAAAGAAATCCACAAAGCTCTTGACATAAGGAGCTTTCACTCTGAAATGGAGACACATGGAGGATATAGTTACAGAACTTGGCAGATCACCATAGGAAAGGAAGGACAACATCACAGTGCTGCAATCCCCACTCCCAATTAGCTGGAAAGTTAAAATAACGAAAACTTCACCTAAACATGAAAAAGAAAGAAGTAAAAATAGACTTCAGAGCATTGACCTAGTGAACATCTGAGTTCTCTTTTTTTTTTTTCAATCCAAACAAAATATTTTTTTCCTCCCTTAGATCTTGAAGTGTGAAAGTCTAGATACAGCGTAGTGAGAGTCTGCTATTTACTGCAGTTATACAAAACCATATACTACCGTCGATGTGGAATTAAGCTATAAAATGCAGATTCAAAATGAGATCAAGACATAACAGAAATTATAATAGAGAAAAATGCCTTTTTCAGTACCACCCTCAAATAGCAAAGTAGGAACAATTCGCAGTAATTAAACTTCAGAATTAAAAACATCATATCCTTTCACGATTTTTTTTTTAATATGTCTTGACAAAATGTATGTTGAATTGTTCCTCCTGCTACAAGCAAGCATAGCCAAGAAGTGCTGTTGTAACATGCTAAAAGAACAATTTGGAGCAAGTTCTCACCCCTACAGAGAAATTCTAAGTGCAAAAAGCAATCTTCATTTTAAGGCTTAATGTGTCAAAGTTACACAATTGTTTTTAAAATGCTGTCAGCTGGCTTAAAAATGCATATACCTTCGTGTTTGGTTCAAAATACTCTGAAGTCAAACAAAATGCATTAATTTAAACACCCTTCACTCTCACCACTAAATGAGATGAGATGTTTATTCAGCAGTTCCTTCAGATAAAGTGAAGGTACAGAGTGCTTAGGTGTTTGATTTGCTAAAGAGCTATGAACTACCGAAGACCACAAACAGCATGATTAACACAACTTAAAACTTTTTTGAATTGTGCAGTTCTGCAAAACAATTCTCTGAAGTAGTTTACCCAAATGGTCAGCATTTCTAAATGTCCCAGATTTTTCTCAACTACCAAATAAAAAAACCAAAACTACCAAACCAAGCTATGGTAACAGCACTCTTCCTCTGAATCCATAAGTTACAGTTACTTTAGTGTGAGTTTAACCTTACAACTGCCATTCCTCATTCAGCACCCCAATCAGTAAAGGCCCCAGAATCAGTCTTTGCCTTCAGCAACACAGCTTACATAATAAACAGAATTTTACGTCTATTTAGTAACATTGAAAGCACAAACTGTCCTGACCCTTGCAGTCACTTTCAAAACACAATGAAAAACAGAACCTGCATCCCAGCTGTGAACCTGTATCTTTTGCTGGAAGGTGTGTTATTTGAAATGGCTGGAGCCTGGTCAGAAGACAACCCTTCAGCGCCAGCTCCAAGACTCAGCCACATGCATGGGCACAGAGCCTCAGGAGCTTTGCAGCCTCCGTTCATGGGAGGCTTTCTTTTGGTCTTTCCTAACTTTGCACTTCACAGCTTTGGCTCAAGTTTTTTCATTGTTTATTATCACAAAAGGTCTGTGAAATGCTAAGTACATCTCCCTGATTCAGAAAACAGAAAAATCTATTAGAAGCTGTCAAGACGGTGGAAGTGTCACAACATAGAGTTTCACAGGAATTAATCATTTCCTACTCACAATATACAGAGATTAGAATTGGGCAGAGAGGGTGGGTTTGTTTTTTTTTCTTTTTAGTGTTGTATTGAAGCAATATTGCTTCTTTGTGCATTCATCCATTTTCCAAAAGGAAACTTCAAATCCTTGGCCAAATTTAAATCAATGTCAGAGCTTTCAAAGCTGAAGATTGATTTTCTCTTTAAAAAATGACCTCCAAAGTGTCTTTCATAGTGGAGCACACAATGTGACTATCTGTTGGCTCATTCTCATCCTTCAAAAGCCCTTTCTAATGTGATAACATATTTCAGACTGTTAGCAAATTGAGTACTATAGAGTTTCATAGTTATGTTCTGAATATTGAAAGAGAGGGCCATCAAAAAGCAAGACAGAATTAGAAGACTGCAGTAAAAAGTACCATGCTTGAACCTTTTTCTTGTTCAATAAAACATACGAAATACATTAATTGACAAGGCAAGCTAAAAGAACCTGTATGACTTAAAAATCAGTAATGCATAAATAAAATTCAGGAAACTTTGTAAATATCATTTAGCATTGACAACTGCAATGAAAAATATTGACAAAATAGTTCAAATAACCCAAAGTGCAACCATGTTTCCATACAGTAAATACATTAATTTCAGAAAATATATATTTGCCTCACTCACTGCTAAAAAAATACCAGCTTTAATGCTCTCTTCTCTGTCAGCAAAAAGCATAAGCAACGCATAGGTCTTGTACTCCTGTTCACCACTTCACTAGGTGTCGATAACACCAAAAATCTGTCAGCAGCACAGCATTTCACCAACTCTGGAACAGAAAGTATTCCTAGTCCCTAATCACAGCAAGATCCACTGAACACTGCTGAATGGAAACGCATCTCTATTTATTTTAACTACCTACCTCAGCAACACCAACAATCACTTCACCTTCATTTAAGATAGCATTGGAGTGATCTAGGCATTTTCAGCCTATAAACATACACTACGTTAGAGTGCACAGGTCATATCAACTGTGCAAGCAACAGTCAAGTGGCACGATACGTACCGCCCATAAGAGGGCTGGACCCCTGTCACCTCAAATGAAGGATTTCCTTTAAAACAAACAGCTGAAGGACCCTTGTTTGGTTTGACTTGGGGGCCATGAGTGCAGGCAGCCGTGCTGTCTGCCAAACTGCCGCAGGCTAAGGCCAACGCTCTTTGTGGTGAGACAGTCGTGGCTGCTAATGAAAAAAACAGAGATGATAATGTGCAATAATGATCATGCATAATAGCAATATTGAAGTCTGACATTAACAGTGTGGGTCTGGTAGAGGAAAGGGTAAACGAGAGAGTTAGGAGAGGGATTCAGTTGTGGCACCTGTGGGAACATCTCTGCTCTACTTTTGCCTTTGCAGCGCACCATCCAGGCTCTCCATTACAGCACACAAACACACACCAACATGTATTATAGCGTGTTTTAAATTGTGTACTCCACACACACTAATCACTGCTGGAATTAAACTACTAGTTTTTCTATCATTCACTTCTCAAAAGATTTATTTCTCCAGCAAGAGCTATGGGTTTTAGGCATCTACAAGACAGGACAATTTAACACTTTAAATATATCAGCGTAGCTGTCTTAGTATAACAGAAAAAGCACTAATCCTTTAATGAAACATATATATTTGCAATGATTCGTTCTATTATAAATAGCCCTTGCGGGAAGACTTACTAAGGATCTTGGGAAAGATAAAATTAAAAAGGCTATATTTAGAAGATTCCCCCTCACACATCAAATTCTCCCTCCCTTGCTTCAAATTGGTGACATTGGCTTGCTGTGAAAACACCCTCAAGTTCAGGGATACAAGAACACATATATGGCTAAAATAATTTCTACAGACCTCTGTGTATTGTAAGAGTCACACCTTAGTCCCACATGAAGTCTGCCCCATTTCATCTCATATTTTACAGGCCTACAATTCACAGATCTATTTCAGCATCTCTAGATGCAAACCGCAGCCATCACACACAGCCCACGACAACTCTGAGGATTACATCATCTTAATTCGCATGCTGCCACATAACAATGTTTTCTGGTTTAGCAACGAGGATGACACTCCCATGGCAGCCTGAAATACAAATTGACAGACATTAGCCAGCAGTTTCAGCACCTGTCATGCAAACGTTAAACAAAAATCAGGCCTTAAATATCAAGTGCACTCGCAAGAAACACCTATTCAAAGTCTTCTTAACCATGAAAGTACAAGAAAGATGCTCTTACACGATCCCCACATCGTTTTATCACATTATACTGACACTTCTAGCTATGGACCAATTTGCTCAGCTCCACTGGGAATACTCATGGGCTTGTATGAAGGTTCGTAGACCTCTAATATTCTAATGACTGTACCATCTACTTTTAGCCTGTAAAGAATAAATGACAGTCAGAAATACTCACAGTTGGCCTACAGTTTCACTGAGACCACTGCAACCAACACTCAGTGCTAGTAATATTTTACAAACTGATAAAGCCAGCCAGAAGTCCAGCAGCCACAAAACATTTCAGGAAAAATACACTTTCCTCCCCACAGCTTGGTATTTGGGGCTCAATGGGGTACCAGTGATCTGAAAGTATTTTTGCAAATGAAAACAGGAGACAATCAGCAGTTTCAAAAGCATGGGAGACTTCATAAGCTTCTCTAACTGGAATTGACACGATCTATAAAAATTCTCTTCAAAGGCTGGATTGGATCCAAACCCTCTGTGTCACACTATTTTTATCCATTGTAAGGGATCTAAATAGAGTCACTATCCTCACCAGTAATGAGATGAGACTCCAGTATCCTACTATAGGAATATTTTGTGTATACACTGCTCATCTCTAGAGAAATATAGCATGTAGTCAGAAAGCCTAGAAAAATAATAAGCCTTAAATATTGACTCTAAATTGAGTACTTTGAATATCCAAAACAAAAAAAAAAAAAAAAAGGAAAATTAAGTGCATCAGACCTCATACATAATAGCTTTAATTGTTTGCTTAAAAGAACAAAGCATGAGAATAGCCTACTAAAAAGTAATTTTCTGGGATATGCTTGAACTCATAGTAACAGAATAGTGTGCCTTCCAAATCATAAGTACAGCATTACTGATGTAACCCTGTAGTATTGAATTTATTTATTGAGTAATCACACATTGCCTCTGACCTACAGAGACCACACTGACAGTGGCATTGTAGCTTTTAAAATAACTCCAAAATCTGAGGAGATAGCTGCCCTAAATATGCCTATTTGCCTTCAAGACTTCAATCACAGCAGCCGTGCAGTTCCAAGTTTGGAACAATATCACAGTTAGTCCTGTCCTCATCCATCTTGGTCAACTCCCAAAAAGCAACACTTAAAAGCCATTGACTCTGGAGTGTGCATTTGTGTTTTGTTTTGTTTAAGTCATTGTGTGTTGGTTAAGAGCTATGCTTGAGAAATGTACTAAAATTAAAGTTAACAGCCAGAGGTTAAAGCAGTGAGATATTCAATTCATTCAGCAGGGCTCAATTTGATTTAATCTCATTTTGCTTTAATCTTAGATTTTTTTAAAAGGTCCATTCTTAATGAAACAGAAAGGCATAAACTTATACAGGCAACTGTCTGCAAAGTTAGCTGGTTTTCAAATATTCAAAAGAAACAAATACATTAATTTCTTGTTATGTTATAGTAACATATACCACCACCACCTAAAATATAACATGACTAAGAAGTGACCCACACACACTTTTAAAAATTCATTGTATTATCTTAGGCTGAAAATTACAAAGTTTGTTTTGTGCTTCTGACTCTCTCAGACATATCACACCCTTCATAATATAAAATATTTTTTGTAGCCAGGGAGTATTATATTTGCCTGATAACCACAGGTATGGAAAAAGGAAATGTAGCAAACTGAGCCAAATGCATTTATAAATACAAAGGTATGGAAAAGCTACAACACCCCGATTAACAGAATAAAAATATAATAACCCTTTCAGTAAATAGTGAATGCACAGTGTTAGTATAAATGAGAATGAAGAAGACCATTGATAATCCAAACAAAGAAACGTAGAATAAACTGGGATTCATAGTGGGTTACTGATTGAGGACTCTGAATACTTCACAAATATGAAACTTCTTTCCAATTTTTAATGCTCCTTTAATTGCTCGAAGGAAGAAAGAGTTTTTCTCCAGGAAATATCCCAGTTCCATCATTCAGAAGAAATGTACACAAAGTCCAAAATTTGTTTCAAGTCTATACTGTAAATGAGATCAAGCTATGCATAACAGGATCTTCTTACTGGTAGCCCAGTGAAGTAAATATAGACATTTCTACTGACTTTTGTGGACTTTCTATCATAGTGTTTCAGTTCCAGAACAGCCCTGCTGGTGGCACAATTCAGGAATATAATTAAGACTCATTTGGTAACAAAACCAACCCATGTCTCATCCAGGTCAAGACTACAGTCCAATTAAATCAAACCTTCATCAGAGAAGAGCTTACAGCTAAAAATAACTTAGCTGCCTCTGAATTTCACTGTTTCTTGACAAAGATTACAAGCTCCAAGTATCACTTTCAGAACTGCCTGGCTGTCTAGAGGCAGTGCTTCATATTTCACAGTTCATGTAGGATTCAGAAATGCTGACAGGTTCAGAAACAGGGATTACTGTGCAGGTGTTATAGACATATTGCCACAGAAAAAGATTCATGCTGTTCTCCAGAAGCATATTTTGTCTAGCTAATAAATAGATCAAGATTTCCTGTAATCAGAAGATGCTCCTGAATCTAGTTCTCTATTATAAGGAAAGATAAACTGGGAGCTCAAGGATTGATGAGAAAGAGCGTAAAAACAGACAAAAGGAGCAAGATTCCTGGAAAAAGAACTCATTATCTGGTGGACAGAACGCATAAGCATTCATACTGAAGGTAATGGATTTAAATTAACACAGTCTGCAACAGAGAGCAACGGCGGGGGGGGGGAACACGACACACAAACAATTTAGCAGCAGCATATGGCAGGATGGCATACCAAATTCTTCTGCATACAAATTACTGATAAGTGTGCAAAATGTTTATTTATCATGGATTTAACTGACAAGATTACACACTGCAGAACAAACAGTCATACCAGGACCTCCCACTGGTATGGAAACAGATTTAAAATCATTCTGCAGTAGAAGTAGCAAAACGAAATCACTTACCGTTAATGTTGCATTGCTGAAACTATCCGAAGAGTCAGCCCTCTGGAAACAGATTTTTCTATCAATAATTGATAGCTGATACAGTTTCAGGCAGCACTGGTACACCAGGGAAAGATGCGCTGCTGTAGCAGCAGCTCCTTCCCACTTAGCCTATTCCTAGCACTTAGAAATCTTTGTTAACCCTTTCTAGGTATTTTCTCCCTGTGTTTTGGGTGAAAATAGAAAGGTGTGATACATGTTACAAGAAAAAAAAATTCATTATTTCCCACTTTACTTAGTGTGACAAGAGCTGTGGGAAGTCAGTAGGATTTAGTGATAACAATAAGCTAAAGAGAAGTAAAATCTAAAACCAGAAAATGACTCAGTGACTGGGAAAGACTTATCTCAGAGACAGGAGGTACTGTAAGCAGAACAGTGATTTCTCCAGATGTAGAGTTAAGAGGTCAAGACCACAATAACATGAAATAGTAGCAGAGAACTAAGCTAAAGAAGATGAGTATTTCGTAATTCGTTGTAAGAAAAAAGGCTATGATTCTCTTCCAGTCTTCTCCCAGTCAGAGCCCGTCAGGCCACACCTGGAATACTGTGTTCAGTTTTGGTCCCTGCTACACAAAAAAAAGATGTGGACAGTCTGAAGAGGATCCAAAGAAGGGCAACAAAGATGATCAAAGGACTAGGAAGCTGCCATGTGAAGAAAGGCTGAAAGAAGAACCTTGAGAAAAGAAGGTTTAATGGAGACCTTATCACCATGTTCCATTATTCAAAGGGTGGCTACAAAGATGAAGACCTCCTTTTTACAAGTAGTCACATGGAAAAAAAGAGGGGTAATGGGTACAAGTTAATCCTGGGGAGATTCCAATTGGACATAAGATGTAAATTTTTCACAAGGACAATCAGCCATTGGAATATTCTCCACAGGGAAGTAGTGGAGTCTCTACCCTGGTGTAGGGTCATCTAATCTAGACCATGCTTTTCCCAAGAAAGGTTGGGCCAGATGATCCCTGAGTTCCCTTCCAATCTGGTGTTCTACAATTCAGTGAGATTTTGGTTTTGAAATCTAACCTATTTGGTTTCAGTGACGCCAGGATTACAATATTGGAGAGCAATTTTTAAACCCTTTCCTGGGATAATTCTTTCCCTAGTATTCTGAAACCATTCATGTTTCTTAAATGTGTTTTTTTCCATTACAATGTCAATTTATATCAATGAGAAATTGTTTTCTGATATCATTTCACAAGACAACTTTTCTTTGTCGTTAGTTTTCATTTTCATTAAGAAAAGATTATAGTCTAATCTGACAACTCAGTACACTTTAAGAAGGGTGGACTGTGAACCACAGGATCACAGAGGCCATCTCACAATAAAAGGTTTGGAGAATTCTTTTGTTCAAATGGCTTATTTCTCCTCACAGAAGAAACAGAAAATCAAAACAAATGTACATATTTGCACCGTAAGTACAAAGAAATATGGCTCTGAACATTCAACAGCTCTACCACAGTTTGTTGCCATTTTCCTCAGTGCATAAGAAGTATGGTCCCTTTCATAGAGATCAGTAGGGGAAAACACTACAATGAAATCCCACAGATGACATTTCAGGCACATTTACTCCTCAAATATAAAGACACAGCAGTGGATTGTAAGGCTCTATAATGTAGATTTTGAGCTGGTCTCTCTGGGCTGCCTTCACAGCCTACATATAAGTGTAGGCTGCTGCAGGTATCTGGATTGTAGACATACAAACATTGCTGAGATGAATCCCATCCAAGCTACTCAGCATGAAAATCTCACCGTACTTAAACAAAAAATGACCCAAAAACCCCAACCCAACAAATAAGCAAAAAGCCACCAAGGATTAGGGCCTCTACTTTAGCCCTGATTAGACAAGTATATCTTGCAAAATTGAAGAAGAGATGAATTCAAGGACTTTGAAACAGTGGGAAACTATAGGAGGAAACTCAGTGCATGGAACCGATACACAATCTCCTGTGGAAGCACAGAACTGGGAGTAAAATCTGGACATCTCTCCTGAAACCTCTTCTCACAGGTGACTTTTCCCATGGCTCCTCATCCGTCTTAGTTCCAGTTTTCTTACATTCAGCTACTGCAGAGAGTCAGCCTCAACTGGACCATTAATCTATTCTCCTCAAATAGCTGGAACAGCATTACGTGTGCATGTTCCATAGCTGACCCGAAGGTATTTCTTCTTTATCAATGAAACTAAATGGTGTGTTGACCATCTGTATCAGACACTCCCAAACACACACTCAGACTTGCATCCTGTATGTATTTATATACCTGAGTGTTGCATTTGGCAGAAAGGCCACAATGTCCTTTTATTTTCTTTTCATACCCAGAAGCAACAGAGGAAAATAATATATAGGCTTTTTAAAGCAACTGCTTGGGGTCATTAACTGCATCATTCCTCAACTGGTGTCCAGGATTTTAAATCCAACTCAGTAATGTTCCCTTACTTTTCTTCTATTTCTTCACCTGTGGACACTGCTCTGGGTCAATATAAGATTCCTGACTCTACCACAGACCTTGCAACAGTCCAAACCAGCACTGATTCTTGTCTTGTCATGCAGTAATGCTTTACTTCACTTACTGAACATATGCTCTCCATCCTGAGAGACAGTCTTTTCAGTAAATGCTTCCATTTTTAAGATGGTACAAAATGTACCAAGTCATGTTCTCCTATTGCTCTTGTTCATTTTTAAGCAAAAAATATTTTATTCAAATTAATGCCTAATTCTTAACACTCACTAGAAATTTGTAGTCTTTCAAATACTTCAAGTTGACAAGATAAAAAGTTAGGATAATAATATATGCCTCTAAAAAGCCACAAGAAATAAAATTTAATAAAGGGTGGGTTTTCTGGGGTGAATAAATTGCACATCTTTCAGATCTCTTCCATCAATAATTCACACAAAGTGTTTTAGCACAATTCTCCCATCCCCCACACCACCAAGATAAGCTTGGAAGGATAAAACATAATAAATTCACAGAAATTCAGAGGCTCTCAGTGACTGGTAAGAGTCCATGAAGCATTGAGTGCAACACACTTCACACTCTAAGAATAAAGCCATTTAGCTTGTGTTGCCTGAACTAAATGCTGTGGTATGTCTGGAAGTTAAGAGTGCTGTAGGGGTATTTAGAGAAAAACACATTTTACTTTGAGGAAAGCAAGAATTATTAATTAGTAATCTCTTTCTAAATTGCATTTCCAAACCACATAGATTGGTACTATATTTGTGGTATCTTCGTTCATCATAGTGCAGTTGATTTTTCCAGCCTGTAATTACCAGTTTTGGAAGAATCCTTTCTCCTGGTGAAGTTTTACAGGGAAAAAAGAAAATAAGATTTTAGACCGTGAAAATTCTTAACAAGGTTGCAAACCTTTCCCCTACTTTTTAAATGATTCTGACATGCCTACTACTTACTGAGAGAGATACTGTGGTTAGTGTCTTGGATTTCCAAGCATTTTTATGCTTCATTATTTTATTTTTTAGAAGCTTTTTCATGATTCCATAAAATTATATATGGGTCTTTTATGTGGGGTAGGGTGCAAGGGTAGGCAGGGGTGAGGAAGTCCATTGCATCATAAGGTAAATACATGAGAATGTTTCTGATTACAGAGCTCCACGAGATACATCATCTGTGCATATATGTTTTAAGGAGAATTTTCTTCTAGAGTTTTCTCTTTGTAGATTTCCAAACCTCATGTTTTAAGATATGAAGCATTTTACTGAAGCATTCTTCAAAATCAAAAGTCATTCTTTTTCCTCTCTCAGAGATAATGATGCTCCATTTAAAGGTAGTTGATACAGAAGAGATGCAAACTGTGTTCAATAATTTAAGAATTTTTGCTTGTAGTGCTAGGAGGCTTAGTCTCCAGCTAAGGAGTGTTAAAAACTGTAACAGTGAAACATAACCATTTTTGTTAGCTTTGATGTGAAGAGCCCTTGGTAACACAGTAAGTTTTAGAATGGATATAAATAACACAGGAGGAATTCAGAAGGTTCTAAACATTTTGGTTCATCACAAATCCCTAGTGGTCAATTCTGGAACTTGCTCTTGCAGAATGAAGAAAAATGCTAAATCACCGTATGAAGATACCTAGCTGCTGGGAGAAAAGCAGCAGGAGCACTTGAAGACTATTGGTGCGGATGCTGCGAATTTGTGGCTGCTGCAAAACAAACACCTGTACATAGCTGGGTTTTGTGCCCTGTGTATAAGGGAGTATGTCAATGGCTGTAGTGCGTCTATTTATATAATGTGAATATATTTACCTTTATCAGTCAAATTTATAATCTCATTTTCTCAAAAAAATTTTTTTTTTCTGGCAAGACACATTTCCCATAAATCAAGCTGATTGACATTTACAGTAACTACACTGCTGCTTTCTAAATGAATACCTCTCATATCAGCCTTTCAAATATTTTGTTTAGATCAAAATCATGTTAACTAGGCTACAATTTCCCATGGTATGTTGTGTATACTTATTAAGTTCTAGCAAAAGATTCCTTTTTTCCTACACCTTTGAAATTTAATAATCATTTAGAACTTTGTTAAAAGTCTTTTTCCGAGTACGTAAGGAACTCAGTCATTCTCTCAAAGAAGTTATTAATATTTTTTTTTTAAATTAGAAATTGTTCCTTAACATCCTTTGTGGTTGATGGCAGAATATGTAAATCTAATTCCACAATTAGATACATGAAATCTATTCCCCCTGCATTGTGATAGACAAGATGTCATCCTTATTTAGGATTGGATATAGTAATAAGGTAATATTTTATTTAAAGTATATCTTACATAACCCTACTGGCTATTTGCTTTTCATTCATTCATTTGTTAATTTTCACCATCATGCATCTCTGTCACATGGCTATCTCTTTGTAGCCATTGCTACAGGTATCCATGTTTGGTATAATTACTTATTTTACTTTCATCTCCTTAATTAACCGGGGTAGTTTTCACTGGGAGAAACTTTAACTCATGAATGTGAAGTCTGGCCTTTCTCCCATGCTGCTGATGGTGGTCTGAGTAACTGCTTTGAAGACATGTGCAACACAGGACCATCGTTACTGGTGAATCTGAGGAAGGAGGTAAGTGGCACAGAGCAATGAACAGTGTCAAAAGCTGATCAGAGGCCAAGAATATGTTGAGATCACTTCAGAATCCTACAAGAGGCTGTTCTTTGCTACAGTCTACTTTGAAGGCCAGAGACTTTGGTACGTCTTTCCATCGTTGGTACTTTTTAATGTTAAAGCTGATGGCAGATGATGAATGACAGGGATTTACAGTGATGACTACCAAACCAATACCAGAAAACTTTAAAGTCAGTCTTGACTTCTTCAATTAAAAACAGTACACCACACATTTTTTTCATTAGAGTGAGGACTATCAAAACCGAGATTTGTTGACCAGAAAAGAATATCCTTTTCTTTGTTCAGTTCTTTCTTAAAAAACATTGAATAGTGTTAAAAAAGCATGGGTGCTATAAGTCACCTTGACTTTCTGAAAGGTCTTCCCTAACATGACAGGGTTTTATTTTTTTACAAATTTAATTTGTTTTAGAAGAACATATTTCTTACCTTTGTTTGGTATCCAGCTGTTTATGAGAATTTTCTGGCCCAGTCACGGCTGGGTGAATCAAACCATTTGGGTCTGTACGTAGAAAAATTTGGATTCAAATAAAAAACATGGTGATAACTGCTGAAAGTCCTATGGAAGTTATTGGAGCTGAAAATGACTTAAGAAACCTGTAACATAGTAGGAATCTCCTCTGTTTTTCTTTTTCTTTTGTGTCAGGATGCTATGACAATCAGCATGTGACAGATGATAGCAGGTAGAGAGACTTACCAGCTGCTGTGACATGATTGGTAACTTGGTTAAATTTCTTAATGCTGTGTGAAAGTTGCTCATGGTATTTTAATTTATTTATTTTTTAACCAGAAATTGTATTTACCAAAAGCGCTGAGCTGCCTGAGACTGGATACAATATGTGCAGTACTCTTAGGATTGGAGCTCCACAGAGTGAAAGTGTTTCTCTTTCAAACCCCTCCATGGGCAGAGGCAAACCCATCTGTGTCTCTTTACTGTAGTCATCTCTTCCAGTAGAAGCCAATTCTGTGAGTAAACACCCAGTCAGTTTTGACTGAATATAGAAGATCTGATGATCTAAAAAGAAACACTACAACACATATTTTATAAAACTCAGCCGCATTTCAGAGCTTGATGCCTCTAATTATGTAGATTTGGGGCAGGGTGGAAGACCTGTCAGTTTGGAAACTGAAATGCAGAAAAATAAGGAGTGAAAAAGTTTCATAATGATATTTAGTTAGATTTTCCACAGAAAGGCAACATCATTGTGGATCAGGTAGTGATTATAACAAAATGTTTTCTGCTTTATCAATAAATAATTGTTATTCCTTACTCCCATTTAAGAT
>JAVSBS010022169.1:4581-48267 GCA_033124195.1 Coracias cyanogaster
GATAAAAGGGGAGTGACAGTCGCAGGTTTGTGCTTTCCTACCTCTTGATGCTCTAAGCCACACAGAAGGATGGCTGAAGTTCAGATCGGAGCTGTCACTCCCAACGGAGAATACAACTAGGACAAAACAACCCAAAAAGGGGCAGCAGGGAATAAATTAAATACCAAGTACCAACTTTTCAATAAAAGTTTCAATAAAAATGACAAATACATTTCATACAATTAATTTACTGATCCAAAATAATCAAATACTTTATTATTTTAGTGCCAACCCCACGAAAAAGCCGGTGTGCAGTCTGAAAACTAATACCTACACTGTAGGTTTAAAAAATGAAATTGCACAAACACATTAGAGGGTTTCCACACCTGCTGCAATGTAGTTAAGGCTGGAGAGAAATGAGGTCAGTGACAGGAAGGAAAATGTGATCAAGTAATTCTCAGTATGATGCCAACTACGACCTTTGGATTTCATTTTAAATCCAGCTATCATGTTACCAAAATAATACAGTACAGGATAGATACTGTTTTATTAATATGATATACAGATTCCTAATAGGAACTTCTTTCTTACAACTAAATTACAGATATGCCAACTATGATACATTTTTATGTACATGTGGCACAGTATTTCATAACACAGTGGAGCGTTTTTCTGTTGACACAAAAAAAAAAGAAGAAAAAAAAAAAGAGTCAACCTAAATAACATGTCAGTGCTGGCAACTTGAGTTGATATTGTACAACAAGTCCCAAATGGTCATCGTTATTAATAGATTCTTATAGGAAAGTATTAAAATCTTTTAAAAGTCTTGCAGGTGGTACGAAATGACATTTGATTAAACAACACAGCAGCAAGTTACATGGACGAAGATTTGTTATTAATACAGAAGAGGTTGGAAAGGGCACTAGAAAAACCTGCTGTATCTCTGAAATACTCTACTCCAAATGGCAGCTTGTCGTGTGAAGCGAGTTGTATTTCTTTACAGAAGTAAGCTGTGAAATATTGATTGATGCATCGTGATACTAAAAGCTACACCTTCTAATGCTTGGCAATGATTATGTGAATCAAAACAATGATAGGAGATACCAACTCAAAATAATTGCACATGGAAGTCACATTCTTTAAGCCACGTAATTTACTATGAATCTGGAGGGACACAAGGAGCTGGAGAAAGCGCAAAATCCATCATTTGTAACTTGCCTCAACTTTGTTTTTAAGCAATTTATTATAGAGGAATTACAAAGACAGCACTTGGTAATTTCCTTTGCAGGCAGGTACCTGAAGTGATATAAAGTAACAGGGAAGTCCACTTTAGCCTAAGTGAAAGCACCAAGTGGACGGGCACCTGCCCTGTCTCAGTGTATTCAGCACTACAAGCTCATTCAGTGGTGATTCTGTAATAGAATCTTCTGCTGGTGGAACAGCTGTGGTACTGAGACTTGCGTTCAGAGAAATCAATCATTCCCCTAGCGAATCATAAGTAAGAAATGGCCATTATCTCCTTTTACAAAGTATCTCAAAAATGTGATATGCTTAAATTAAATGCTATCTTACCCCTTGCTCTCATCCTAAAGCACTACAGGAACTGCACTAGAAAATACACTTGAATATAATTTCTTCTTCCACTGCAATGCTGGCCCCTTGCCACTTCAAAACCAACACCAGTAACTAGCCATACGCTCTGAAATTACAAAAAAACCACCACATCCTATTTCAAACAAATAGCTATAATGAAATTATTTTAATTATGCAAGCAGGACCTTGACCAGGTTTACTGGGGATAATTACCTCTCAGAAAACATTCTAAGACAGAAACTGTTCCAAAACTTGGCACATTCTTCACAACCCAGTACCCACACACTCACTCTGCCACGTCATCCAAGTGTCCCACCTACTGAATTCTTGAAACAAGTACTCATGTCAATCCAAGTAAAGTTTGAAGCAAAAAGTTTTTCCGAAGCATGCTAGCTGACTCTTCTACACAAAAATTCCAAATTTCTCACAAATTTGGGAGTTATTTTTAGATTTTGTTTAAAAAAAAAAAAATTAGAAGCAAGTCCCCTTGATATCAATAGATCAGAGCAGTGGATATGTTAATAGCACTAAACTAGTTGGTAAAGGAGGAATTAATCATTAACTGCATGTAGTGAGCAGGGTTTGTGCCAGAAGCCGCCTCCTCTGTCTTGTCTAGTTCAAGAAAAAAACATCCTCAGAAATCTTGGGTGAAACACAAAAACATCTCAATCTTTATCTTTTCTCAAACAGGTGTGAAATGCAGCTCAGCTGAAAATAGTGCAGTTCTAACCTGCAAGTGAATTAAGCCTCATACAACGATAAATAAAATTTTCAGTAATGTGCTTTTGGTATGACTGAATAAGGCATCTGGATAAAATTGAGAACCATAGGAGAACACTAAATCATTTTAAAAACATGCATGAACTTTAAATGATGCTGTCATCAGATTATTTATATTCTAGACATACAAAAGTGCTATATATTTTAGGTCTTTCATGGTAAAACAAAAGCTTTACACAAGTAAAATTAAGTATTTAGATGCTTTCATGGAGGATTTATTAGTTCATATTTTGCCCTGTCTCTATATTTCTCTCAATTTCAACTGTATTTTTTTTGTTATAGCTTTCTACTGTGTGGTACATTTGTTTCATTATACACTAACAGATGAGCAATCTGAATTCACACAGAACTAGCTATACCTGAGAAAACTTCTTCTCACAGCATCATCAAACTCAACAAAAACAGGCCCCAAAGAAATGTAGTAGAAAAGCTCAGTTTCATACTATTGAGACAAAAATCTCCTTACACACCTCTAACGCTCATCTGAATTAACCACGCTGTAGAACGCAGCGAGCCTGTGGAACAACCACCAGTAAAAAGGAAGTTATTTCACATATTTCACACAGTAAGACATATACTGTCTTTCAAAACGTTTTCTCACTACTCTTCCTTTATAAATACATATAAACCTTCACCATGCAAATAAACATGTACCAGAACATATTTCTTTGTTTTCCAGAAAATTGTATAAATTACATGATCTTAGGAGAGCTAAAAAAAAAAAAAAGGGGGGGGTGGGGGTAAAATAATGACCTTTTTTTTTGTCATTATCGAAATGTCTTCTATGATCTAATTGCTACAATACAGGCTTCACTGTGTTAACCTCTTGCCTTAATCAGGGCCATGTCTCTCTTTTCCAGATTTTTCATGTATTTTTTCCAGCATTAACCTTGAAATGCTGCTGTTGCTGCTGCTGCATCTACCAAGCCACAAACATTTTTCATACTTCAGCTTGCAATTATCCGAGTATAGCCATCAAATCTTTCTTGTAGTAACCTTTGTTAATTTGCTCCAGAGCAGCTAAACATACCAAGCGTTCAAAATGTCACAAAATAAACTACTCCAGTCAAGTTTTCCTCCTATCACACTGCTCTTTAACAAAACCAACTTTTACTTTATATAGCCACATTTAATGTAGCACAAAGCTACACAGTTAACTCTGATTTGATTTTCGTACTCTACTTAAACATATTAAGCAAAACAAACAAATTCTGTAACCAAATAAACATCTACCTGCAAAGCTGCAGTGATTTAAAAGCGTATTCGTTTGTAAACAAATATAAATTATATTGTAAGATTTGTGTAACCAAGTAATAGGACTGATTCAACGCAGAACAAATCAGAACCGTCCTGTATTGTTAATACAGAACACTTGTAACCTATCACTTTTTCTGTGTGGTATCAAGGAGTTTCTGGCACGAAGGCACAGGGGAATGGTGTTCACTGGTAACTGTCACATCTCCTAGTATCACTTTATATTATGTTTAGGCATTTAACCAGTTGTCCTGCTCATGGGATAACTAAGAATGGGGCAGTCAGTATGGAGGGAATAATGCATCCCTTGGGACCCGTGCCACATGGATTATAATATTGAAAACACCGAACTCTTTTCCTGGTACCAAAATTCACAGAAATGCCTTTATTGTTTGACATAAAAGATTAATTTAATTATATATATTTTTTTTTGGTGAAGTACTAAATTATGTGCTAAAAATTTTCTACTGAGCCAGAACTCAGATTTTTCAGTATTATTCCAAAGTGTGATGATAAGGTAGATCAGTAAGATAAAGTATATAAACCAACAAAAATAATACACCACCATCTGCTATAGAGTTATGTGTAAAAAAGCACGTATTTTCAGTAGAGGTTTACTCAAGCACACAAAGAGTAGGCTTTATTGTGATAGAAGTAATGCAAAGTCCGAAGCTACTTAAAACCTATAATGTTGTCCTTTCAGCACACAGCAAATACAGTATTTTCAGTTTGTTGGTTCAAACGTCAATATTCTCATAGTAAATTACATTTCAGAAGTACCTTTTCTTTGAAAGAGAGGGTAAGTTTTCAAATTCTTATTATACATCAATTACATCTTATGTATTTTAATACCTACCTAGATATAGGAAAGTTATCTCACTAGCTTTTACAATAAATGCAGAATTCTTTCCTTGAGAAACCACCCACATATAAAACTACTAACACAAATGGTGACAATCAGTCTGACATCCAATCTGTTTCCAACCTACAGCCACAGAAATAGAGCACCGCAAATTCCATAAAAAGACCACTAACATTTTCCCTAATTTGAAGTACTTTTAAACTTCTTTTTTATGACTCAGAAGCTTTGCCCCTGCTTGGTTCCTCCTTCCTCCAACTCATTACCGTGAATAATTAACATTTAACCACCTCAAGTTTCTTTACTGGGGTTTTCAAAGAACAAGGCAACAGACTGTCACTGGAATTCAGGGCACTGAGTTCTCAAAAGTTCTGGGAAAGCTCATCTTTAATAGCTGCAGCTATACCTGTGACTACATCAGTGACAACAACTCATATGAGTTACGTGTTGATTTCCAAATAGCCCATAACAACAACAACAAAATGTTGGGGTGTTAAATCTCTCAAATGAGAGAGAAAAGGAAAGAAAAAACATTTGAACATGGGTGGAGTTCAGCATGAACACCATAAAACGCCAATGTCTATGATGATTCAAAATATTTTTGGTGATGTAACATAAACAAAAAGTTTTAATGAAACAGTAGTAAGATGTTTGAATAATTTCTTATGTGAACTGCAAACTGGAAAGTACCAGGACTTATGACTTGCAGAACACAGTCCAAGGGGTTGGATGAGGGAAAGGCTGAAAATGAGACCACATCCATTACTCAAAGCAATACAAAACTACCACTACTACAAATGCAAAGCGATGAAGTCTGGTAATTAAGATGACGAAAACAGTACACTGAGTAACACCAAGTTCTGCATCTGGGGAGGAACAGTCCCATCCACAAGCACAGGCTGGGGATCAACTGCCTGGAAAGGAGCTTTATAGAAAACGACGTGGAAGACCAGGAGGACGAGTTGAACACAAGCCAGCAATGTGCCCTGGATGCAAACCAAGTCTCCAGCATCCTGGGTTGTGTTAGAAAGGGCCTGATGAGCGGATCACAAGGCAGGAGATCCTTCCCCTTCAACTCAGCACTGAGAGGCCTCAACAAGAGAAGGCTCAGGGAGATCTTAGCAGTGTGTAAAAATACACATAAAAATACCTGATGGGCAAGAGGGGAAAAGATGGAGCCAGGCTCAGTGCTGTCCATGCAAATTAGAAGAGGCAACAGGCACAGACTGACAAACAGGACATCCCATTTAAAGATAAGATAACCTTCTTTACTGGGAGGAGGAGCTATCAAATGTCAGAACAGCATTTCCACACAGGTTGTGGATTTTTTGGGGGGGTTTTGACCCAAAACCTGGTCCCTGTATACCTGCTACCCAATCTAGCTGATCCTGCTTTGTGCAGACGGGGTGGATTCAACAGTCTCCAGAGGCTCCTTCCAATCTCTGTCATTCTGTGATTCCATAACTCTGACTGCATCTTTTACTGACTGTTGGAATGGAATAATCAGCCACTTACCTTTTACAAATTATCAAACACACATAAAATTATTCAAGCTCTGTGGTACACTGCTTTTAAATTTTTAAGAATTCAGCTACAGCTGCTCCTCTTGAAAGTCAGAACCTGCACCTGCCTATGTTTTTACAACTTAATTGAAATATACCTGAAAGCATCAAGAAAAAGTAATAGGGAAAAATGTATTGAGTTTGTGGCACGGTTTGGGTAGTTAAGTCTGTGAAGCACTGAAGTGTAAAAAGGTGAAGTGAAAAAAATTTAGACCATCTATAATAAGGAGAAGAACAAGCAAAGAAGAATGAATGAACTAAACCGTAATACTGGCAAGCTAAAAAATTTCAATGATGACACACTTGGAATTTCAAATCCAAATGATAAAGACTTCATTCTAGGTCATCTGAAGATTTAACTTGGAAAGAACTATAAAGATCTATGCATGTGGATCTCTTATGATAGAAAAACTTTAAGTTGCACAGTACTAATTCTATCATCCTGTCAAAATATTTATAATTTATCAAAAATTTTAAAACTCCACTGCTGCTAAAATGTAAATGATATTGATGATCGTATCTTCTTAGTTCTTGTCCTCAGCAGTGATTACTGAACCTAAAAATACAAAAGGACCCGAAGGTTTTAAATAAGAACTTAGACGGCCATTATCCTCTTTTGTCCTGACCAACTCCAACTGCAACTTTGCTCTTACTCGTAATTCCTCATGCTATGACACCGATATCTTTTTAACAGCTTTACTATGTAGTGAATGTACAAAATACATAGGGTACTGAAACTTAAAGTGGGGAAAAAATCCTTTAGTTCTGAGAGAGATGATACCTTCTGAAGGCTTTTCAACTTCCTTCTACTTCCTGTGTTCCATTTCAGAATCCAGCACTATCATACAGAAAAGGTTTGCTCTGTCAATGGGGCAGCATATTGAAAGTGTTCATCAAAACCCTTTATTGTCTGCCTTAAATTGGGTCTTTGCAATCATGTTTGACAGCTGAATCATCAAAACAATCTTCTGTGAGCTTTTTTAAGCTTTGGAAAGCATATTTTAAGCCTACAGTTCACCTCGTTTTGTCTCTCTCTTTCCGATCAATATATCTTTAAAGAGTTTTCCCTGAATTAATTAGCACTTTTGTTTCATATTTACTACTGTTGTATTTTCACTTCTAAAAAAAGGATTTTGGCTGTTCACAAGATCTGTTTCCACAAATGCTTCCACAAAACATGCAGATTTGAAAACAGATGTGAAAATTATCCGAAGTCATAGTGTTTATTCCCTTACCCAGTCGACACACACAGAGCCATTTCAATACATGAATATACCTTTTACACATATAGAGCTAGCTACCAAGTAACCATAATAGACTACCAGTTGCTAGCTACAGAGAGTTTTGAGTGGCCCCACCATCACCAGAGGCCACTTAAATTATTGCAGACAATAGTTCTAATAGTTTAGAATGGGTAGGCCTACTAAGAAAAGTCTGACTACTAATAGCATCAACAGAAATCATTCCTACAATTTAAAAAGAAGCAATCACAACCTATTTGGATGTATGTATAGATATATTACCCAGGTGTAACAGAATGATGGGAAAAATCACACAAAATAATCCAGCTTAAATGGTAAAAAAGAGATGTGCCAAATTACCGCTTTGAACCTGCTATGAGGAATATAATTGCAAAGAGAACATATCAAGAATTTGTTTGATTTACAGAGGAGATCTGACATAGGAAAAATTACAAGAAATTATTGAAGCTTCACTACTGAAAATATTAAAATATACAAACACTGTAAGAATTATGGAAGGTAAACATTTATTTTTATAATCCTGTTAGGTATTGCTCTGGTTTTACTTAACTCTGTATTCTTCTGCCTCCTTCCCTGGTCCTGTATCTGTTCCAGCTACACGTTTTTATCCATATATATGTGTGTATAGAACTGCCTGTGTCCTCTCTCAACTTTCTACTAATATGCCTGATGCAAGTTAGCCAAGAACACTGCTATGAAAAGAGCTAAAGGGAAAAGAGGGAACGATGCTCTGTACACACCCCAAAATAAGCACGCCTGCCCAGATTTTCTTCCTTTTTGGATGACAGGCAGAAGGCACAGATGCCTCACTGTGGAAGTGTTTTTTCCAGTGACGGCATCTGGCTCTTTGGCACACTCCACTGACATTTGTGTTGGCTTCTTTGCTGTTGCCTCTGGGTTTGTTAATGGGTTAAGTTGATGATAGGATGTTACCTGATCCTGGATGCCACATTTCTTCAATTCACCTTTGATTTTCTTCAATTTCTGTAAGAATAAAGCTGCCCTTCATCCTCCTGAAATCTTTGTACTTTAGCTGACATATGCAATAATGTAATTTAGGATAGTCCTGTTGTGCTAATGGATAATTTGGATAAGGCAAGCGAATTCTTTGTGTATTTTACACTTAAATAATGCCTGCCAAAACTCATTAATACAAATACTTGATTCAAGGACACTGTTTTCTATTGAGATCTTTAAAAAAAAAAAAAAACCACAACGAAAGCTCAGAAAGTACTATTACAATGACAAAAAGCAAGCATTTTCAAAATTTGATTATATTCCACTATAATTCCTTGTCTTGTGTTCAAAAAAAGCACAGCACCCTTCTCTATATATTGCAGGAAGTGTTGACGGAACATTTATATTTTAAAGTAACAAGTCAATAAACTGCTTTAACACATGAGAAAAGGTAACTCCGATGCGTTTATCTCACAACAAAATGGTTTGTAGTTTAGAAATATCCATTTATATGACGGTAATTACTAAAGCAGATGGGCAAGGAGCCAAAAAATGGCATCGCATCCACAATGGGCTGAATGTAACTGGGAGCTGTGGACTAGAAAGGAAACTATGCCAGATTGTGCGGCAGCTGAGTCTTATTGGTGACCATTTGCTGTGCAGTCTCAGGCACATCTAAAAAATTACACATTCCCCATTGATTTCATGCTAAAATAGTAAATAAAAAAAAACCACCTCCGTCTGAACTTGAACACAGTATGTGCTGACAAGTTCTTTCCTTTGAGTACTCGGGGTTTTCCTTCTCGCACTTCCTTGTTCCTATCTAACCATTCATAAGACTGGCTTCACGTTTTTGATCAATATTGTCAGATACTAGACTTTTGGCAGTCAAAATAACAACAGAGTCTTCAGACAGAATTAATCAAGGAATTAAAAATATTCATAAAACTTAACCAGAAAAAACCAACCAAACAAACAAAACCACCACGTATTATTTCTTCCCTTCAGAAAAACAATTTTTAAATACTCGCAATATATTGACAAGCAGCACTTCTCTAAAATAAACAGAAATAAAAATCTAGACTCAAAAGATACTCAGTTGCTAACATGACTATCAAAATGTAAAGCAAAGCCCAAAGTCTTTAACTGCATCATGTTCCCATCTGAGAGACTTTGTTGTGGTTTCTTTTTTCCAAAAAGCAGTTAAACAAAACTTTCATTTAAATCTTTCCGCTGACTAGTCAACCACTGTACATTTTAGAAAACGTATTTTTCTAATTATTATTGGAATTGACCATCATTATGCAGAATACTAACAAGTATTAGAGTAGAGTAAGACCAATATTCAGATGAATTGTTTTCTTACAGTAATTAATAGCTTTTAATTGTTAAGGTCAGTAGAGTCACAATAAGGCCTTATCTTCAGTCCAATCTGGTACCTGATGTTATTTCGATTGCGAACAACTTTTACTAAATAAATCCTTTGCATATAAAAGGGTTGACATTTCCTTCTGAGTCTCTCAACAGGATATTCAGGCGGGTAGTCTTGCAATTAATCTTAGCAGTTCATTCATGTTCCAAACATACTTGCCTATTGACTCCTACAGAAAAGTGTTCATTCACTCACTTGGTTACATTAATTATACATAGGAGATAAAGCCAAGGAAATCTGCAAGACACCAGAGACTCCATTAGTTTTCTGTGTAAATTCCAAATTTGTTTCATGTAAACAGAATGAGGCATATTATTGACACTGGTAGGTTCCTGTCCAAACACTCCCCTGATTATGCCTGCAAGTTGGTATCACATCACCTTTGCAATTCTTACAGCCATACTAACAGACCCCATACAAACCTCACCGAGAGATTTCTGATGTTTTCTCTGCCTTTCAGAAATTCAGAGGCAAGGAAGAAACCGTACACCACTGTAAACTTCCATCAGACTTTTCCAGCCCAAGCATTTATGCCCGGTATTTATACGTGCTAAAATACATTTGCTTATCTTGGATTAAGAAGAAGTAGAAGAAACTATGATAAAGTTAGTGGCAAGGCAAAAAAAAAAAAAAAAAAACACCAAAAAACAAACCTAGCAGAAAAAGAAGAAAAGGACAAGGTAAAGGTAGAAGCGTAAGTTAGCACAGAATCATTTTTATTTACCTGGACTTCTTTACATTGACCTCTGACTGCAACTATACTTCCTCTTGCTTTTTTCTTTCACAACACCTAAAAAGCAGCCCAGAGATGAACTAAATAATTATTGTGCACACTTCACTTTTGTCCCACTTCCAACAAAACTTTATATCTCTTCAGAGGCTAGATTTTTCCTGAAGAAAGTGGTGTAAAATTCTTACAACCTAGCAAACATATATGACATATTATACACTTTGCCCAAACTAAAAAAAAAAAAAAAATAGTCTTTCACATGATCCATGCATGAGACACAGCATTTATACTACAGAAATTGAAAGCAAGCTTCTGCTTAAAGGTAGGACAACATGGGTATGAGGGCACCAGCTGTAGGTGTGAACAGAAAAATCCTCTTCTCACTTGAATCACAGCGTGCAGACAAATATTCCAATTTTTGTGGCATGTGAACTTCTCAATGTTTCATAGAACATAAATTTTGTCCATTTTTCCAATTAAGAAATATGTCAAATTAATTAATTTGGACATGGATTTGTAGAGTAATTTGCATATACATGTTTATATATACAAACACATATGTATGCGTATATGTATGTACAAAAAGAACTCCTTACATTGATCAGTGGCTTGCTAGAAAGAAAAGCTGTAAATCCACAGTTAGGCCTGGTTAAGTTTAGAGGAAAAGAAAGTTATATTCAACATGGATTTTCTCTACTACTACCAACTCCGTCAAAACAACTACTTAAAAGGAGAAGGAAACTGAATATTTCAAACAACTGCAAAATAAAAGCCAGAAAACACAGCTTTTGAACCTCTGACTCTTAAAGGAGCCAGGTGCATCCAGCATAAGATGGGAAACATCCATCATACTGGAAGATTAAATTCTTACCTGACGAAAAGTTTGTGCTCAATAATTTATCA
Organism: Coracias cyanogaster; assembly: GCA_033124195.1. NCBI lineage: Eukaryota > Metazoa > Chordata > Aves > Coraciiformes > Coraciidae > Coracias > Coracias cyanogaster. The sequence goes on from JAVSBS010022169.1 coordinate 15,893, forward strand.
GTGATCATAATATCTCACTCGATATTGAGGATATGATCATTTCAAAGCTACGGAAACTGTCAAAATGTCTTCTCTGTTATGAAATTACTCCAGTCTCCAACAGCTCATGAAAAAAACTGTGTACAGAACTGGATGGTAGTATTTTATTAGACCAACTCCATCTTAGATAAAGTGTCCTGCCATCAGTACAAGTGCAAAACTCACTGCTAGTCCTGTTGGAGCTGATCATTATTAGTCAAATCAAATAATTTCTTTAATGACAGCGTAAAAGACTTCTAATTGTTTTTTTTCTAAAAGAATGTCTTGACTTTGGACCATCAGCCTTGAGGATGGTCCTTAATGTTTGAAAACAATAAATGCAAAACTGTCGAAAGCTGTGTGCTGTATGCAGATCCTGTGGTCAGCAGTGAAGATTAAATCTGCACTAAACGGTGACGATGAGCTGCACTACAAAGGACAGCAGGTTTGAAAATTCCAGTTTAAGTGAAGCAAAGATTGTGTGAGCTCTCATTGATTCTGTGTGTTACGGAAAGAGTTTCTAATAGAGAACATCTCTGTTAAGAAACTGAAAAGTACTGTATAATATAATATAAAAACCACAGTCACTGAATATACAGAGAAGTGCAGCCTCTCTACCTGGAGTACACTTAGTGGGACTTACTCCATGAGAACATGTGAGAATGAGGCATTTTGAAAACCATTTCATAGCAAAAATATGTTAACATCAGTTATGATAAACTACCTGCTTGATAGTTACAAGCCATAGCTTCACACTTAACTCACGAAAATCTTTATAAATACCAAAGGGAAATAGAACCCAAGCAAGAGCGGTCTGAACCCAAAGACAGGCAGTTGTCACTACCGAAAATAAAGATAAGCAAAGGGGTTCTGCTACAGCAGTGTGGTATCGGGGTGGACAAAGGCAAGAATCACAGAGAATCTGCAAGAGGAGGAGACAAGGAAATGCCAAAAAAAAAGTGCAGTTAAGAAATTTTATCCTTGGGAAAAGGTAAAGAGAGGGTTGTGGGCTGAGGCTGCTTCTAAGGCTCTACTGTCTGTGAACAAAGGAATTATCCTCTGATAATTGTTGGCTCCTTTTCATCAAAATATGACTTTGTACCTTTTTTGTTAATAAACAGGAGAGAGTCAAAGCAGCAAATGTCTCTATTTTCAATTTATGACCTAATGAAAGAAATGCAACACCTTCAGAAATTTTGGATAACCACTCAAGATAAAAAGAACATCAGGAAGATAATTTAAAAATAAACCAATATTTATTTATTCATCTGAGCTGAAGCATTAGAGAAGGCAAAGTATGTCACCTTATAAAAAGACAGTCATTCTTTTAAAAGGAGGAATGTTTTAAGTATCTAGCCTTTCAAAGGGAATTATAACTTCTCTGAAGTGTGAAGAGAGTGTATTGATGTACTTGAAGGGTGGCTACCAAGAGGAAAGGGAATCCTTTTTTACAAGGTTGGAGCAGGTGACCCCTGAGGTCCCTTCTAACCTGGCATTCTATTATATTCTTCAATGATATGATAAGATACAAGGAAATAATTTAACCTAATTCCACAATAAAAGTACAAGAAACACCTTTATCAGCAACTTCATCTTTAGATTCTGGTGCTAACAAATGAAGGAATGATAACTCTGCTGTCTTCTGTACACGCAGAGCTACTGAAGGTAGACTTCAGAAACAACACGTAAGCAATGTCAAAAACATTTCAGGGCTTGACTTTTTGTGCATTAATATCATTAAACCCAGATATCCTGTCATTCCATATGAGAGCAAAGCAAAGCTTTAAGGCCAATGTATGTCTCCTATGATGGCTGAAAAGAAGGGAAAGAGGAAATGAAATGGATTGGTGTTAGGAACAACATTAAAGAAATGTTGTCTGCTTATATCATTCATCTGTTCTTCACAGAAATAACTGTTACATGCTAAACAACGTGAAAGCCCCAACTGCAAAGCAAATCATCATGAAAATAACCATACAGAAAAGATTTTGCTTTTTTTTTGTTTGGCTTTTGGTTGCTTGTTTTTATGTTAACCAGTCATTTTGCTTTCTGGTTTTTAATTCTGAAATCCTCCTTGGTCTGTACTCTCCTGTTCTCTTTCTGTGAACGTGGATAAATGCTGTAATACTGATAAAGTTTACTGACCCTTAGTAATGATATTAATAGGCATCATTTTCTGAAAAAAAAAACCTACCTTGCTAATTACACCCTGTAAAAACACACATGCTTTTAATTAAAAGATGAAGAAGTACTATTCTACTGAAAGCCATCACTATTCTGGTTTTGTCCAAAAGCCACCATTACGCCACTAAAACCAGAAACAAGGCCATTATTTGCATGTAGCCTTTGTAAGAAGGCAATAATCTAAATAGAATATCCACTGCATAATATATAGAAAGTTATTAAAATATTAAAATTAACACTGAAATATTTAAATGTACTCACTGGGTATTTATAACAGTTCACAAATGTAGTGTATGCAGATGAATGGCTTTTTATTTATTAATCAATAAACACGTTAGCATACACCAATGTCATCTAAAAATAGATTAAACCAACATCAGATAATCTCGGTATGATAATTTTATCCAGTGGCTCAACACAACTTTTAATTCCTAATACTAATAAAAGGCGGTAGAAATAATCTATATATTGCTCACCTGTAAACAAGCATTGTTTTAATCCGTTCAATTAAACACATACTCCATTCTTTTCTAAATATTTATGCAGTTGTGTGAAAAGTAGGGTAAAATGTTTATATTTCTAATCATTTTAGGTATTTGAAATGGGTTTATATGACACCCAAAATCAAGGATCTTCAAGTGAGCAATACTGCAGTATGCTGGAGCACATGCAATATGATCACAGCGCTAGACGGGCTGACCTCTGCGGAATAAAGTCTATCAACAAACAACTGGTTTACTGAATCATATTTCATTTAATAATACCTGTAAATGTGACTCGGGTAAAGCTCCAATATCTTCCACGCAACCCGAAATGCAAAGAGACATTTTCAAGAGGCAGGGCAAATGCTGTGGATGGCTTTCCCTGGCTTTCACCAGGCGCTGCCATTAGAGTGCTTTAGCTTCCATTAAGTTGTCACTTCCCTGCGCTGCCAGCTTTTCAAGGGGGACAATTCGTTCTGACAGAACCACGGCCTGTCACATACACTCACAGTTCAGTAGAAATGAACAGGAAAACCCTCAAAGCTGGTGGATTTATTAGTGATTAGAGCTGGCATATATATTGCTTATATGTACAAAGCTAGGTAATTAATAAGCTTTAACCTGTCCACCCCAAGTACCTCACATTTATTTGCAGAAACTTAACTCGTGGCATACAAATGTCAAAGACACAAAGACGTTCTTTCATTGGATTTTGAACGTTACAATTGTTTAATTAGCCCTTATCGATTATGACAGTTTTGTCACAGTAACATCCAGTTCATCTGTATATTTAATACATAAGTATTGCCATACTGCCCGAGAGCAAGGCTCCTCTAGCCCAGAACTGTAGCAGCAAATAGTTGGGGAATGAGCGTAAAAAATGCCATGTGAAACACAGCACTCGTCCTCAAAATGCAGTCCTGCAGCTGGTGGCTTCTGAGCCTCCTGAGCTAGAACTTTTAAACAGATCACTGCATATACCAGCCACTAATCGATTCATCCTGTTTGAGCCCAAATGAATCCTAAGTTCCACACTTAGGGTCCAAGTGGAAAAAAGAAAACCAACTCTGTTCTCTCAATATTGAACCTGCTGACTGACAGTATCACTGAATACTAATTCTTGTACTGCAAAAACATTCCATCTTCGTTGAAGCACTGTTAATTGTATAGGCTTCTCTTCTCGCTTAGCTGTCATTATTCCAAAATCAAAAATCCTGATCTAATTAAGCTTTCCTCCAACAGAAGTTATTTTGTACTTCTCATAATCTTCTGTCTCAGTACTTTCCCCATTTCTATCTACTGGACATATGTGTGCCCAGAAATATACTTGCTATGCAAGACAGGAATGCGTGAAGGATTTCAGCACTGAAGATCTCCACAGAAATGATCATCATCAGTCTTTAACGTGCTCCTTGCACTTTAAGCTTCAGTGACAACAGTTAGGGAGTTATTAATTATATTTTATCCATGGCCAGATTCAACAATGGAACTTCGTACAACCTGAAGACTAACAAGTTAATGAAATGACTTAAGTAATAATCTGTCTCTTTACAAATAGGGAAAAATGAAGCATTAAAGAGAGCATATGCTTTTCTCAAGTAGAAGTCAACTACAGAAGATACAACTATACGTCAAAACCTCACAAAAATAAGTATCTTCCTCTTATAAGCCCTTATGAACGCTTTTGTCCTTTCTATTGCTCTCCTACTACATCCATGCTAATCTCGCCTGCTGGAACTCAGTGGTTGTCACTGTGGTTTAGAGACCTTCTCGAAGTTATTCTACTAGGCAGTAGGACCACAGAGAGCGGCAGAAAGGCAGAGAGAGGGCACGATGTCAAGAGAGGGGAATCAGAATATTCAGCTACTTGGGAAAGAAGAGACACTGAAGTGCTAGTGGTAGCAACAGCCAGAGTGGAGGCAGAGTTTCAGCCAGCTGGCTGAGGAGAAAGGATGACAGCCATCAGATTAACAGAGAACAGCCAGGAAGTCCTGAACACCACCACAACAGAGACTTGGCCCATCACGAAGGACAGAACAGCGTCCATTAAATGCTTTGAAGGACATACACAGGACAATTGTTAAAGGAGAGAAAAACAAAGTAATGAAATTTTAGAGGGCAGAGGAGAAGACATTTTACTAATTCACAGGAGGTTAAGATAAAATCTAGGTTGGAAAAAGATTAGATAAAATAAAGCTATGTAAAGAGAATATACAAGAATGACTAGAGGTAGGTATGTGAGAGGCTAAAGACAAAACAAGAGATGCAGAGCTGAGGCAGTAAAAGGATGGAAAAAGAAAAAAATAAAATCATAGAATCATTCAGGTGGGAAAAGCCCTCTAGGATCATCTAGTCCGAGATGTTGATTGTAAGTTTGAAATGAGGAAATGAAACAAACTTTTTTTTTCCACTTAATGAAGAAATGAAACAGAAATTAAAATTACTGAAAGAAAAAATATTCTGAAATGCATCTTCCTTGCTAAACAAGTGATTAGGTAGTAGAAACTCAATCTTACACCAGCTGAAGACTCACATTTCCATGAGAAATCTTCATTATTTTTCATTAGCATTCTTATTTTCTAAATCAGTTTTGGAAGTTCAACATTATTTTTGAGTCTTACAATACTCTGACATTTAATTGTGCCTTTTAACCTTCCTTTTGGAAACAGAAATTAACTAACTATTCAGCAATACATTTTCCCGAACATATAGTAGTAGGACTTTAACACAATTGAAATAAATTATCTCCGGTTGTGTTTGCATATTATTATTCTTAGTTGTCCAGTTACTGGATGCTTCTGGTATCACCTTTAACATACCAAGTAAAGGGACATGTAATTCTTTGTTGGGGATATTACTCAGACATGATTATTTAGAAGGTCAATTGTTTAGCAAGTCTAGCATAGCCTTTAAATGCTTCTAATTATTACTTTTAGCTTTACCATGTTTTCCTTCCCTAATGACAATGTTGACATATTTTAAGATTTATTTAATATGCCAAGGTGCAGATGCTTACACATCACAAATTTGGGTGATTTGCTTGAATACAACATGAACTCAGAAGCTGTATCTGACCTCATACACACTTGGGCTAAAATAAAATTGTACAAACTCACTGTTGTCAAAATTCAAATTATTTAGAACGGACAGAAAGTGAAGGATGTGTTTTATTTGCTTAAAAAAAAAAAAAAAGGACAGATTAACTTAGATGGTGCCTCTGAACAGTCAAAATTACATTTCTGTTATTACATATACACTCTGTCCCATTATTAAGTAAATGATGCAAGCTCTGAATCAGGCCTTCCAACTTTCAACATCCATTAATTTTTTCCCCAATAAACAGTTACTACAGATTTGGATTTTTGTGTGTTTTGAAAACGCAATCTAAGTGTTAAGGTTTTTAGGACAATTCTGTTGCATGAAAACATTTTTTTAAAAGCATTGTAAGCTGAACTGCTCTGAATTTTCTACACATATTTCTCCAGATAAACAAAATGTTTCACATAAATCACAGAGAAACTTCACCTGTTTATTTCCCTGTTACCGTTAATATTAGGAACTCCAGGACAGTTGGAAAAAATGAAGGTTGAGTGATGTCTTATGTTGCCAGAAGGCTGGGATATTGAGAGCCAGCATCAGAGAACAGTTAGTCAAGTTTTCATCATGAGTGAATACTAAGTACAGAAATATTCCGTTGAAAAAATGAATTCTGACAAACTTGTTGCTCGAGTAGCAAGCAGTAAACTGTTTCTGTTTTTCATTTCTGTTCCAAAGTGCTTGTTATATTCTTTAAGATGCCTAATAGCTGCATTTAAAATAACATTTATTTATTAACAAGCACTATTTCCACTCCTTGACAGACTCCCCACCTCCCCCTCCCCCCCCCAACAAAAAAAAAAACCTCAACAACTTTCAACTAAGCTCATCAATTACTCTTAACACTCTAAATAGTTGGCAGTATTTACACAACATCCTTTCAGAGTTATTCAGCTCGATCTTGCAGCTCATTAAAAGGATCTCTATTTATTTGCTGTGTGTTACAGTTCTTAACTTTGGCACGACATGCAAAAAGGAAGCCAATTTTACTTTTCCCTGTGGTGTTAATTGGTAGAGCATGCTGCCTGCCTCTTCATTAATTATGTCAATGTGTATGAAACTTTCATTTTCATGGCGGTGTATTAACAAAGCTTTGCAACGAGCCTGACAAAAAGCCAGCAACCTCCAGTTTATAAAAAGTGGATAATGAAGGCTAGCAATGGTCAGAATATAACATTTATTTTTAAAAAGCAGCTTTTTTCCTCCTTATCCCTTTCAGATACCATCTAAAGCAAGCACTTACTGAAATAAGCAAGATCAACTTTGCTGTTGCAAGTAAATACAACTCCATATAACGCGCAGGTAATGGCTCTGGAAACACTATAACTTCCCAGGACACAAACAATCAGAGAAGGACCTCTCGTCCAGCCGAAATGGGTTTGCTCCCAAGACCACTTTCGGATAATTTACTGATCTCATCTCAACACGTATACAGCAATCACTCACTGCTTGAGAGCTCACTAAACACTGTGGTTTTTTGTCTAAAGACAAAACTACCACAACAAACCCAGACACTTTTCACATGAAATTCTTCTGGATCTTTTCAGCTTGTTTCTGTTTACTAAGTCCAAAGACTGGTCAAAGAGTGACACCTACCTTTGCTCCCTCTTTTGTTTTTTCTCCAAAAAAATAAAGCTGTCAGATCTCAATGACTTCAGATACAGCACACAGAATTTAACTACGCTGGGGTGACTGCCAAGATACGAAGACTTAAGTAACAAATAAGATCTAGGATAATCCACTTCTTTCTGGAAGTTCCAGAATGTTAACCACCATTTCCTACCTTAAGCGATGTAAAGCATTACAAACTATAAATGAACTACATTAAGAAGTTCCCATCTTACAGTCTTGGAAATCACAATTAGAGAATCTTTCAAGCGCTGCTGAGGCTGTAAACGCTGCAGACAAAGGTCACAGATGCAGGTGCTTGTTTCTCACCCCAGACCTCTTCTGGCTGACAAGAGATTCACATCGCTAATAGCTGTATTTGAAGGATTTAAAAACCAAACCAAAACACAAAAATCCCATAAACAACAGAATTTACATTCCAATCTAAGATCAAACCTCTTTCCATTTATACTTCTCGCCCTATCAATTACTTGGGATATCCTTAAACTTGTTCTCAGTGAGACCACAGAATTAAAAAAAAAAAGTATTAAAAAATGTTGCCTACAGTAGGTTTAATACGTTAAACAACGAACAAAAAAATAAATGTATCTGTATGTTGAAAGCATTCATGCTTCAAATGATTATAGCCAGGGCCATAACAAGGATGGGGTGAGAGGGACATTCACTCTAGAGGAGCACATACCCTACGGTGAGTTCACAAAACTGCAACAAATATGTCAGTTCCCTGTCAAACGCTCTGGCCACCAATGACAAAAGCTAACTGCTTGTCAGAAGATCCACCACCCAGTGAGGCAGGTGCGGAAGAACTGTAGGTTGTTTAATTCTGAATCCAGACATCCTGAGCTTTAGAACATCTCTCTTTTGCCAGTTTATTTTCCTCCTCTACTTTCCCAATATGTATTACATCAGAATCTTATTTCTCTCCTAGTACACAGACTATATCTGCCTGTGCATCTACATGGCCCAACAGCTGAATCAACAGGACCCTCCCTAACCACAATATATTCATACTCTTAATAAATAAATCTATTAGGTACCTCCTTCCATATTCAAATCTCCTCAGAAATACTATTAAACATGAAAAAACCACAATGTTTGCTTCTATGAATGAACTAGTGCAGCCTAGCAGAACTAAGAGATTGTCTTCTGGTACTTATGCTTTCTTATCCTTCATTTTCTCCTCCTTTACGTACTTGGCCTCTCCATCTTTGCTTCTTGTAACAGCACTCTCCTAGTGTCACTAGCTCCCTTCTGCTATTTCCCATTTCTAGCTTCAATTCTTCAAGTCAGTCCTCTCTGGATCCTTGTCTTCTCACTTGGGACTCAAGGAACCATTCTTAGACTTCTGCTTAGCGTTACAGAACTGCTTATATCCCTCCAATTATTTGACAGATTATTCTCTGCTGGGTAGGTCTATGGTCTCCTCTGTTCCCACCAACCTTGACTCTAAGCATTGCTTCTTCCCTTCCTGTCTGGTTAAGTCACTCCTCTTTGCAAATTCCAAAGTCATTCATAAACACCATATTTCTTTGCTATTACTGCCATAAAACCTATAGTGAAAAATTATGTTTATTCAACTCATAATTTCTTGCTCCCAGCCAGTTTGGAAAAGCTAAAAAAAGGACACATCATGAAACATTTTCTATATTATTACTCCTTATCTTCATCAAGTAGGAGTTTTGCAAAGACAAACAGAAATTAAACTTAGAAGAACAAAATTGAACAGCCACATCTACTACTCTATAACTGAAACAAGATTTGTAAATCAAAAATACACTGCAACAATTTGCACTCTAACTGTATTTCTTCTAGAAAACTGTGGTAGCTGGCTGCAGCAGTATCATTTTAGGAAAAAGTTTTGAAAATAGGTATAAAACTGAGGCAATTGCTTCATCAAGAAGCACTTGAGATATCAAGAGTGCATTGCACAGTGTTAGCTATTTCCCCTGAATTTCCTGTGCAGTTATTTGCTATTGCTATGTAAGTTACCGACTTTTAATTCAGAAATGGGGCTGTACAATTTCTTGGAAATTTGACTATGTTGATCTTCATTAGAAGCTGTAAAAAAAAAGTTTTAGAGGAATTGCATACCTAACGGAAAGTATGTATGCGAGAGAGAAGGGAAACTTTAAAAAACAGGTTTATGGTGATTTTAGCCAGAATTCATCAAAACTGAAAGCTTATATACCAAAGGTAGCTGATAGATAATTTTTTCTCTTCCATATGGATAATTTTTCCTTTGTCACACAGATAAAGCGTTCTTTGTCAGTAGCTACACTTCCCTGTCAGATTTTATACTTCAGTGAAGAACGTTTTATGTTCAGCAGCTGGCACATAAGTATCCTCATGCAGTTATTGCATTTCTTTTCAATTCTACAGGGTTAGACTTCGTTTTCTTACACTCTATCCCAATTTAATCCAAACAAAAACTTGAGGAACTCAATACAATTTACCTAATCCCACATACTATCAGCCTTCCCAAATTCTTTTCAATGACATAATAACACTAAACATCCACAACTGTGTACTCCAGAGACTGTAAGACCAAAACGAGCCTTTGATTTCAAATATAATACAAAAGTCAGGATATTTCTGAACCAACTCTTGTTCAAAATACAACACATGCTTTGGGAAAAACAAAGCCTTCAAATTCTCAGAAAGGCACACATAACTCTCTAGAACGTTCCATCAATGTTTAATTTCTCTCAGTGTCAAAATATTGTAACTTTAATTTGTCTAGTTTTGATACCTGGGTATTGCTATCAAGTTGTTACACTTTCCTTGGTTCAACTGAAGAAACCTCTATTACCACAGTTATATGGTATATTGGTAAATATGCATCGATTGGGAACAAATCGCTACTTACAAAGTCTGGTCAAGTCAACCTAATAGCTGGTTTTTCTTTAAAAGTTTCTACATTGTCTCTGGATATAACGTCTCTATCTCTTTCGCTGTCAGGTATAATTCCCAACCTACCAGTCATTTTCTCTAACTTTGCAATTTATGATCATTCTTCTCCAATGACAACTGGGCAAACTACCCAACACAACTCAAGCACTCTGAACAAAACAACTCTAAAAAGTCAGTTGCTTATACAAACAAGAAATGCATTGTCCCTTCTGGACCTTCTGATCAGTTTGTTATGACTCAGTCACTTCTCCAATATCTGCCCTTCTCTGCTCTTTTTATGCCAAATTTTAGGCTGTGACTCTATGTGGTATCTTGGTCAGTGACAGAAATTTTTGCACATCCAATTCCACAGTGAACACTACGAACACAGACACTTAGCTCTCTGCCCTAGAACAGAGTCAGAGTTAGTATTAGCTGTGGTACTTCATACCCTTGACAGGATTCCAAGCTAGTTCACCTCCATCATGTTAGCAAGCAGCGGGCTGGAATCAAAGTTAGCACATAGCTGCAGATCTGTCCGGTCACCAAGGCTTAGCGAAAGCAGAGCCGCAGTATTCCACATGCTGTCATTCACAGTAATGCCATCTACAACATGCCTAAGCAACTCTCCTTCCTACAAAGATAGAAACAGGTCTAAACAGTGATATATAATCAGTTCAATATATGTGAAACTTAAGTGCTCCATAGACATCAGCACGATGAAAGGAATGTTACTTCTAGTGCATTTAATTATTATTATATAAGATTACACATTTTAATGTGGACAATCACCTCTCTCTTTCACCTCCACCCTGTTTTCCTTCCAATTGATGTCTCCAACGGCACGTAAGTAGGATGCATCTGCCAGTGTTCGTTAAGACCCCGTAGGTCTAAAAGCCTAGAGCAATACCCTGTATTTGGACGTAGGCTCACTAAGTTGTGCCTATTTGTACTGTGCCATATCCCCTCCTCAACTATCAACATAAAATTTCATTTCCAACTTGGAGGGAAAGAGAATAAAGCGCCCTGGATTTTTGGAATGAGCCAACAGGAAGTGCTAAATGAATAAAGAGAGTCTGCAAGTGTGCCCTAGGGACTAAAGAGTTCATGCCTATGACACACGGCTTCCAAGTTGGGATTCTGATTCCAAGAATTCATATATCTTCTTGCTTCAATTGCTAGTAATAAATCAATACACTGTATTAAACAACCAGACTTCTAAATAGTTACTAAGCTGAAAAAAACATAAATAATAAAGCAAATAATTGCTGCTATATTTGACAAGAGATCACTTCAAATTATTTTTATTCCAAAATGTGTTAGCAATAGACAAAATAAAGCAGGGTTATCAAGTACAAGGAGAACACTTTCTCAAGAGCACTTAAAAGTCATCATTGCCCTCAGTGTGTGAGCTATGTAAGCAAATAATAGAGAAACACAACGCATCTAGACAGACCATTTGGCTGCCCCTCTCGCTCTCAGTGCCCTTCTTTACCCCCACTCCCAGGATGTGCTATACCTACAACTTTTGTCTAAACTGGTTCTGTCAACTTCTAGCACTAGAGATTTCACCACCTTCCTAAAGAAACTTTGTCCAGTTTCCAGCTGCTCTTCCCTTAGAAAGTTTTTCCTGCTGCTGATCCTGAGCAGCAAAGCAAGGCCCTGCACAGTGAACACAATGAAAAAGTTGATTAATTCCTTATTTGCAGCTGCTTTCTGTGTATGTGAGGACTACAATTAAGTCCTTGCTCAGTCTTCTCTTCCCCAGCTTCTCCCTGTAGGTCACAGTTACCAGAGCTCCCATGCTTCATATTGCTGTCCTCAGCACTTGCACTGACTAAGCCACTTCTTGAAGCACTGTTCCCAGAATACTGCCTTAGCTTTACAAATACCAAGTTTTTCAAGAGTATAGCTTCATAGGCCTTACTAAATTTTATTCTGTTTTTATATAAAAGGTATGGTATGTGTCTGCCTTTTTCACAATAGCATGATATCTTTAATACCTCCAATTTCTGATTTACTAGAAGCAAACTACTTACCTATGCAGTCATGATGTATCTATACTTTCACAGCTGAGTATCTTTAAGTGTGGACATTTAATTTGGCTTTTCGAAGCTGCATTCTATTCAGTCTCCAACTTATCAAGGTCTTTTTGAATTCTAAAGGTATCCTTGCAGGTCCTTTCAGATTGACATTCTTCGGGAATTTTTAAAATATATTTTGTATTCCATCATTCGTGTCAATAACGGAAATACTCACTAGTAGTCCTAAACCAGTGTTTTGTAAAATTGTTCCCAAAACATTCATCTACTTTGACAGAAAGCTATTTACAGCTGCTCTTAGAGTACGACATTTGGGTTTTTTGTGGTTGTTTTTTTTTCTTTCTAACAAGATATTTTATATCCACATTCAACAGATTTATCTAAGCTATATTTCTGAAGAAGGAACAGCATCCTTGCTTATTGGACCTTGCAATGAAGAATCTGGCTACGGAAATACCTCTACACTGACTTTTAAAGGCAGAGCTAAGCTCACTGTGCCAAACACCAAAACAGATCCAAAGTAGGAAGCAGACTAGCACAGTGCTGTATTTGATCTAGTAAGTCCTCCTGTCAGAATGGAGGGAAGGATTTGCAAAAAAATTATACACGTCTTTCAAAGTATACTTCAGAATTAGATGTGGACGATGGGGATGGGGGGACTGTGCTATCCCATTAAGCTCATTTTTATCCTGTAATTGTTGCTTAATGCTTTTGTCAATGAAGAGATAGTAATAAACAAACTGCATTAGCCCTTCTTGGCTGTCAATAGTAGCTATGTTTGACCAAGTTGATACAATGACACGGATTTTTTAAAAAATAAGTTAAAAAAGTAAACCAAAATGTATATCCTAAGTAAAAAAAAACCAGGGAATGGTTTACCCTCACTGAGTCAGGTGAAAGAAAGGCCTGTGATTTGACAGAACAGCATCTACACCTCCAAAGAACTGAAGTAATCTTTTATTTAACAGTAGATGCATCAAAACTGATTAATCAGACACTAGTTATATGAAGAAAGATTAAAAGTGCAAGGGCTCCAAGAGAATCCATAGGCAAGCTGGTACGCTGCACCAGAACATATTGGCACTGAGATGCAAGGAAGGTAAGACAAAATCTACAGCACGATGCAAAAAGGAAGTATTCACACAGGAGGCTTCATGCCACCACAGAAGTTGTCTGGCCAGGTTCAGGGCTAGCTCTCACGGAGGACAAAGCAGACGGCTTTGTATTCAGACAACAATCAGGCAACATTGCACACAATCACATCAGATGAGAATGAAATCTCAAATTTCTTTTCCGCTAAGGAACAGTTCTTCTACAGGTACAGCATATAAAAATGTTCCTGATACTTCTCCTTTTTCTTGCCCAGAGAGATCCTCAATTGTTACAGTAAAAACTCATTCTTTCTTAGATCTTGAACTTAAACTTCTAGAGTGCTTTGGGCTAAATCAAGTGTCGCATTGCTTGCAGGCTTTAAAGACATTAGAAAGTAAAACGTCTAAAAGCAGTTGAACATTTCCTTGTTGATATATTTTTGCATGCTGCATATGGAAATGTAATACTCAGATATTATTCTGTTCCTTGTAGTCTAAATTCACATAGCGTTTCATGGCCACTCTAGATGCTGATATCATGAAAAATACTACGTTCTCTCCACTTTGGGCAAAATCCCAATTCATAGTGAGTCCATGGCTCACTTCAGTACAAAGAGAACTGCTTTCTAAAACTCAGGGTGCTTCTCCAGAAATGATATTTTTTTAAAATGCACAAACAAAAAGAAATACATTCGATCTTAATGCTTCATTTGAAAGATTAACTGCTATTAAATAAAATATGCATTGCAGTGTCCTTTTGAAATGAAGTTAACGTGAGAAGAACTTAAAAGTCCAGTTGCTCAAATTAGGAAAGCCAGTCATCATTGCAAAATTCCAAATTCATATTGTTAATGGCAAAAGAAAAAAAGCAGTCATTAATTGTTAAGACCAACTCTGTATTTCCCTACGCGTATAAAAATTGTCATTTTCTTTTTCTTATACATTCTTATACATTTGTTTCCTCCATGTAACTTCAGGAGTTGAAAGGTGTGGTTTAAAGCAGGTTTCTCCAATTTCTGAGTGTCTTGCAACTTTTAGACCTATGAGGTAGCTGCAGGGCAACCCCCCTTGTATTAACTTTGCGTAGGGAAATAGTAGGGACAAAACAATTAAATCAGCATGGAGTAACTGTGAGAAAAACAGCCGAATGAACACAAAGAAGCAAAACTACACACAGTTTAAAAACACTTGGTAGCTATGTAGGAGACTGAGTTCAGGAGAGCAAGGCACAATTTGATTTTTTTTTTAATAGATAGATGAATAGATAGGTAAGAGGAAAAGGTAATGAAGAAGCTAAAAAGAAATACATTGTAAGCCTCTTGCTGATTAGTAGAAAATGTCATTAAGATTGATGGAGTCATCTAAGACACTGTTATCAGTGGTGCTAAAGCACATACACATCTGCATGGTATTTCCATAAAGCCTCTGAAATCACAGGGATGAAGGATGAGATTATGATGAGCCACAAAGGGCTAGATTGGCTCCAAAAGGCCATCAAACCATGTGAACTATCAATGAAGCAGTGCAATAGCAAGAAGAAATGAATCAGTATTACCCGTCAAGATGATTCCTTCAAACACACTAAACTGAATTTCCGTTTCTTCCTGATAAGTGTATTATTAAAGTTTATAAATCCTGACTTGCAAAAACAGTTCTGCTTTTCACTCAATGTATTCTGCTGTATTGAATTGTACTATTGAGAGTTTTCTAAGACATTTCCTTTCTGTCAGGAGCCTTGGAATTCAGTTATTGAAAAGCATACGGGAAATGGAACAGGCATGTGTTTGTCACTCTCAGAAAATCCGTGCTCTGTGGCAGACATGATTTGGAGATCACCTTTGAAAGCTTATCTAAGTGAGGGATAGGCAGCATTCACATTGCTTCATCTCAAATAAAATACGGTCAGTAACAAAGTATGTTAACATGTGACTGACAGCGAGATGTTCCATTCCCAGTTTTGAGTTCAGCCATTTCTACCACTGCCTCCCCCACATATAAGATATTGTAAATGCATTTATTTTCAGTCACTCAAAACATGAAACCCCCAATGCAAAGATGTTTTAGTTAAGCTTTAAACACAAACGAGTACTAAAATCATTGCTTCACAAAAGCTGAAGCAAATCTGTTTGCCACATAGCAATTTGAAAGGATAAAGTGGAACAACTTCAACAGATACTACTTAAAGCACTATGAACAAATTTATTTTCAGCAAGTTTGACTCTTGAGAATGGATTAACTCTTTTCCATGAATACCATTCTATTGGCACAGAACTATAAACACGGAGCATAGTGTGTTATATTGAAGGGAGGACAAATTAATATTTACTACAACCTACTTAATATTTTATTGAGTACAAAAGGTCCACTCACTTAAACACTCCATTACAATCTCAGAAAAATCTTCACTTAACAGAAAATGTTCTGATGTCAAGCCACAGCCACCACCATTTTAAAATGTTACCATGACAACCAGTAGCAACTTAGGGTAGTCGAATGGATAACATGGATCTAACGCATAGCGTTCTGCTCATCTACTGCAAAAAAATATTTTTCACAAACAGAAATCCTAGAAGTCTGAGAATATTTCGAAGCAAGCCCCTGAAACTGAAGCTAATGCCTAAGAAAGCTCAGAAATGACTGTGCACTGACCTGTGCCTTTGAGTAACGTTGTTTGGCTTTAGGGGCACACATTATACAACTTACTAGTCGGCAACTGGACCTGGATTTGTGGAGTTATTAAAGGAAGTCCACTCCGTAATCTCCAACAAGTTTTAATTAACATCATAATTACTGAATATGCATATTCGATTCATTCCGTTTCAGCCCTGTATTCATTTTCTTCTTCAAAGTGTGAAATCTCCGTTCAGATTCTGCTCTCAGATTCCAGTAGGCGTCTTTGCTCTCATAGCTCGTGTTCATATTGGTCTCTAAACGTAAGTGAATATACTCTGGACTAAAAAAATAATTTGTAATAGTAACCTGCTTGAGACTGACTATGAAAAATAGCGTTCAGCTTAAAAACTGTATCCTTTAGGGCAAAGATAACAAAAAAAAAATGTTTCAATTACAAAGAATAATATTCCATCCTTCACATTTCAGGGGAAACTGAATAACACTATATAAATATTATAATTACCTTAAAGTAGGTATCAGTTCTGTTAACTGTGTTACAAACACAAATGTTCACCTTTTGGGAAAACATGGTAGCACAAACTGTAAAACTCAGCTGAGAAGTACTTTATTGTCCAGAAACAGTTCTGATTTATTTTTCCTAATAAATCATAGCAATGTATCACTTTTGTACAAAGCTTCCTTTGTAGACTTCATATACATTATTTCAAGAGGAGAACTGAGGAGTTTCTTATAGAATAACTGATTTATGGGGATGTCTTCCAAATAATTTATGGTAAGTCATCCTAATGGTTACTGTTTTCAAGACAGTAAGTAAATAAGGTGAAAATCTTTAAATGTTTATGCAAGTGCTGTAGAGAGCATCAACTTCCATTTTGAAATAGCGTCCCTTACATATTGCACAATTTTTTTGGTCTACTGCCGCGACAAGCCTCATATTATTTTTAACAGATTCCTATCAGGTTCCTTAAGTGACAGAACAGGAAAACCTTTAAATGCTCGATGAATCCTGAATTATTAAACATAAAAGGGTACTTTGGTATATTTATTATCACATTGAAGGAGATCATCATCACTGATGTCTGGATTAAGCTCTTATCTTTTTAAATGGCCCCTTCAATGCTGAGGTAAAGCTAAAGATGCTTTGTTACAAACCTCCAGAAATTAGTGGTGTGGATTTTTAAATTTGTACTACTTCCTGATGTTATTAAGTTTTAATTTCACGGTGTGGCAGGTTTTCTTTGAATAAAAGAATGAAAAAGTTGCATTTAAATTAAAAATACAAACAGTTTCTTATTTAAATTATTTTTGCTTTAGAATTCTTTTCTATTCCCTGTATGTAAGTTATTCCTGCTGAAATTAATAGGAAAAATAAGCATATTAAACCACGCACTTACATGGGGTACAAATTAACGAAATACTGATGATCATTTTACTGAAAAACCTGGGAGACAGTTCTTTAGCCAATGGTCACCCCTGCAGTTCCATCAACTTAAATGCCATTCCATTTAATTATCCTTGTGAGCAAGACATGTTACAAATTATTCAGTTCTTCAGTTATGCCTCATGACTACATGACATATTTTGCTGACACTGTACATTGCCAATCTTCTTTAAAAAAAAAAAAAATTAAAAAAATCAACAAAAGTTCAAAGATCACATAATCTAGTGAAACGCACAGAATGAAATTAATGGCAATTTATATGCGTTAGTATGAACGGTAACTATGCACCTAATTTTTAAATAACACTCTTATAAACCCTGTGGCAAAGAACTAATTCTTCTGATGTCTTTTCTATGTTGCCCTGCTCATTACTAAATCTTGTACTTCCTTGAAAGCTTATCAGCTAACTATTCCTTAGCCTTCTGCAGTCACCTCGTCCATCTTCTAAGGTGGCTGTGAAGTCTGCTTTCATTATAGCTTAGTGGATAGCCATATGTTTATATGCAAGAGTATTAAATACATAGTAAAATAAATAATAATAGTTAACAGAAAGATGGTTTAATTTAAGAAGCACATTCTCCCCTTCTTTGCCCCACACCCTCAAGTTCATTGTCGTGATACTTTCTTTAACCCTTTACTGACTTTATGGATGAGGTATAAAATATATTTAAGTATTTTTTAAGTGTAGTAAGGTAAGAGGAACCAAGGAGCCAAGACAAGAGACTTAGCTGTTCTCTGAAGTTCTGTTAGACACCATTTCTTCATTATCAGGATTGTGCCTATTTTGTACCATCATCCCATTATGAAAGGTGACCTTCAAGGCTACGCGACAAATCAGAAGGGGCATTTGTTTTATGGCCCTATAGTCCATATCCCCATAAACAAAACACTGCCTCACCAGAGCCCTGCCTGCCTGTTCACAACGGCTGCTGTCAGCTGCCAGTTCTAGAAGCGTGCCAGGGCCTGGCAGGCACCACTCTTTGGCTTAGGTCAAAAGCGTGCCACATTCTATGTTAAGAACTAAGCAATATGCATGAATCTTCAGCCTGTCTCACTTTTTTTTTAACTAGTATTGGTGCAATCCATCCAATTTGCCAACTGTACAAAGAAAAGAAGGGGGTGAGGGTTGGTTTTATATGAAGCTTTTACACAGCAACTTATACTTGAACAAGATTGTGTGTTTCAGCTTACTTGTCTGGTGGATTCTGGTTCGTTAATATTGGCTTGCATAGCTCAGAGGCAAAACTATTCCCTAGAGGAATATAGAGGAAGAGGTTTGGATCTCTCAGGTCTACTAATCTGCTGAGCAGGCATGTGAACACGGGTACACCAGACAGCCAAAAACCACAACCCCAAGAGCATGAATGCAATGTGAAGCAATGTATTTAAGGGGAGAAGGGGGAGAAACCACAACAAAAAACTCCCAAAACAAAATCCTCAAAACGTAATTTAAAAATTACATTCACCAAAGACAGATTAGAAGACAAGGTTCTCCTACAAGGTTTTCCATTTTAATGAAAGGACTTCCGTAAAACGGGCACCAGCCTTATTTTGTTTAAAAGTGAAAAATACTTTCATAAAGTCTGGAAAATTCAGTACTGTATTTCCAAACAGATCTTTAAAAAACAATGAAAGAATATGAAGAAAAAAATCATTCTTCCCTCTGACTGAGTTTAGGTGAAAAGCCTCTTACTTGCCTCCTGTCTAATTTTGTGGCACAGTGACAAGTACAATGCTGGAATTGTCCTTTGGCAGATATAGTAGGAAAGGCAAAAATCTCCAGAGAAAAGGCCACTGGAATTTTATAAAGCTCAAATTTTCATGAGGTTTCTCTCAGCTGCTTCCCCATCCACCAAGATTCCAAGGTGGGAGTTACAAACAGATCACAATACAGCAGTTTCTCTATGTCATGTTCTGTAAAGTTTCTTTAGTGACGAAAGAAGCCAGGAACGAAGAAAGAAGGGCTGGCTGTTTTCACACTACTAACAACATATTTGTTATGGATGGTAAGGCGTTGAAAATAGTTAGAAGGCTGTAAGAATCCACCTCCTTGGCAGCTACAAATTCTTTCTGATGAGAAGGATGAGGCATCAGAAAATCTCCCTGGTAAATCATGCAGAGTTTCCAAATAAGCTCTCCCTTCCCATGGATTTTTTTCTGCAGGAGATGATGATCAGGCCATATGTTACTAGGACAGATTTGGTATTTCATAACTGAAACACATATAACTCCTGTATTAACATTTCCCCCAAACAGGGCAATTTCTAATAAAAAAAAAAGTAATGTCTACATCTTACAAAATGAATGGCTGGGGCACTGTCCCTAAGAGCAGCTCTGTATTCTATTACTTTTGTAAATGCATCCTCTTTTATTATTTTTAGGTTTTAAAAGACAATTAAATACTGCATTTAATAGTAAGCATGTGCCTTACTGAAGGGAACACAAACTACAATGATATGCCAAGCTTAAAAGCAAATCTAATCTACTTGCTTATTAAATTTAAATATGTTTAAGGCTGATACGGTTTGAAAATGATATGTAAAATAACAGCTTCCACGGCTATAAATGTCAAGTCTAAAAATTATATGCAATATAACATACAAAATAAATGCTGCTTCATCTTTACATTTCAGTGTGATCAATTCATTAAATGAGGTATTACAAGCTATGAGAAAATTTTACAACTCCTGAGACATAATTCGTCACAGTGTATTACAATGAAGCAAGGAAATAGTTTAGAGGTTTTGTCATCAATGGATTAAAATTCTTATTAGAAAGAAGGTTGGGGAATGTAGCTTTCTGATGTACCATGACGAAAATTACTCATCACAGCATATATTAAACACCTACGTGATCCTTTTTCATGACACAAGCTCTGTATAAAATGCCTTTTAAAAATTCCTTTCAAAATAAAACAAGGAAAAGATAGGATAATAATTTCTCTCAGGCCAAGATATAAGGTAAAGAATCTTTCAGGACACAAAGCTTCCTCCACCACACCAAACCCAAATATTCTCTGGTGGTCTGAGGTTTGTTTGGTTTTTTTCTCTTTTTTTCCTTCTTTTAAATTGCAATATAGGGGTGGTCTTTTTCACCTGCTGTGTTGTCCAGAAATAACACACGACAGCGGTTTTTCACACCGCTAGTTAGAAAACAGCTAAGTGCCATGATGCCAAGAAGTACAGTATGTGTATGCCCCCCTCCAAGTCCCCACCAAAAAGCCTCCAAACATTTTATATAGACAGTGTAGCAAAACTCTATTGCCTAGAAAGCTGTAAAACGTGGAAAACCATACTGTGTCTTGAATCTACACAGCTCACTACTCCAGAAAATATTCACAAAAGCTAACTCCAGCTCAGGGAACCTGCTCATTTTAGCCCTCTCAGTAGTCAGTCAAGAGATACAAAGAGGATCCCACAGGACGTGACTCAGACCATCTAAATTAGACTCTTACTCTCAAGTGCTTCCTGAAGGCACATCTCTCTTCTTTACTGATTACAGAGGAAGTGTCGGGAGTCTATGTTTTATGAATGCTACCAGCTCTTTTCTACAACCTTCATCTTTCCAGTAAGTCTTTTTCCAAATGAGAGACCACTAAACAGATGCTTTGACTGAAATATCATTAGCTAGGAGCTCAAATTTATTTTCTTAGGCTAGTTGAAGTTTGAAGAACTTATAAAATTGCCATAATCTTGGAGATAACTGAAAAAATCCTGTTTCAACTGACATCAATGCTTGCTAGGAATAAATAAAAATAAGCTAGGCATTGATGGCTCTTAATTATTTCACTCAAGCTTTTGTATACACTTTCTACTCAAACGTTCAAAAAGTCTTCACTGCAAAAGAGTATTATTGAGATCTAAAAATTTACTCAGACACTGCTATATATAATTAAATCTTGTTTCAAAAAGCATCCTAGTTATGAACATTCAGCCTTCAGGGTCTTTTAATATGGCAGTAAGACCTCAGCAATTTTCTTACACAAGCCTTTAGCTAAAAAGCTAAATGCTACTTTTTTGTTACTTCTCTGCAAAATAAGAAAAATATTCGTGGTTATGACAAAAACAATTTTATTTTTAAATTCTATTAATATTTCTAAGATATGTGCCTGCCTCTTGCCTTATCACTTTTGCAATCTGCCAAAGATTTAATACATTTGTCTTTCTCTGACATATAATTTTGCTATCATGTGACAGAAAGACACACATCACCCCAGATGTTCTCAAGGTGCAATAAAATCTGGTAATACTTTTGCAGGCCAGTATCTAGCCATGAATTTCTGCTCCCACAAAACCATCCATATTACCAGGGGAATTATTAGGTGGCTGTATCTTTCCAGGCACTCAGAGCAAGATAACCCTAATCTAGTCTTATCACTTGCACACAAAAGCATTGGATCCAATAGGCTTCCATGTAATCCATCTCTGTCAACTGCATTAAGGAAATTACCTGTCAGAAATATCATGGCCAAGATTCTGTGATTAAATGCAAACTTCGAAAATGCTCATGGGTATAGTAAAAAAAAAGCTGCATAAAATCGCTTTCAGTTTAGTTTTCCTTATGTTAACATTGTGTCCACAAGCATTTGAACAACATAAGGAATCAAGTAATTTATCAACCGAGTATTACATTGCCAAAGCAAACACACCAGATTTTTAAATTTGTCATCATTCCATCAAGTTGCCTTTTGTTATTAAGACAGAAAATTTTAAAAAATAATAAAAAGTCTTTGAAAATCTCTGAAGAACCAAAAATTACATCAGGTTCAGTTGTTTTGATTTATTTTTTTCCCAGGAAGGGAAATTCCTATTACTGATAAGTATAGAAACATCTGAATTTTCAGATTCACAATCCTAATACTAAATTTATTTCCTTTGTACTGCTTCGTCTCTGTGAACTTCACCATTCAAGGATTACTTGTTCGAAGTTTGCACAGATAACACGAAGTCCTACATCTCAGGTCACTCAGGTCCAATCCCCTTTCCATCAACAACTTAGATCTTTTTCTTAGGCATCTTTCTCTAAAATGGATGGAGCAATCATACCTACGTGTGATTTGAACATAAACGCACCATCAGCTGTCAGCATCCTGGCTCTGCGTCAAAGGGAACATGAGAAAAGTAAAAACCAAACCAAACCCAAACAGTTTGACCCACAATTTTACAGCTAAGGAGTTTTAAAGATAAAAGTATTCACTGAAGAATCCTGTATTCTAAAATGCCCAATGTACTCTAAAGAAATCAAAGGGAGGCAAATGATGTTATTAATATTTACTAATATTGATTAATATATCCAGCACATGAGAGACATGGACATACTGGAGAGAGTCTAACAAAGGGCCATTAAGATGATTAAGGGATTAGCACTCCTCTAGAGCTGGACCTCTTCAGCCAAGAGGAGAGAAGAGAAGGCTCAGGGGGATATTGTCAATGTATATAAATACCTTAAGGTATATATATGTTTTTTTATATATATATATATATATACACACACACACATACTGAAAAGAAGCCTTTTCAGTGGTGCCCTGTGACAGGACCAGAGGCAAAGGGCATAAACTGAAACACAGAAGGTACCATCCAAAAATCACGAAATGCTTTTGCACTGTGAGGATGACCGAGCCGCTGGCACAGGTTGCCCAGGGACATTGTACAGTTTCCCACCTTGGAGATTCTCAAAAGCCATCTGGTCACAGTCCTGGGCAACTGCCTCCAGGTGTTCCTGCTTGAGCAGGTGGGTTGGACCAGATGACCTCCAGAGGTGCCTTCAAACTACAACCATTTTACGATTCTATGAACCCACTTTTCCAATTTACCCAAGTCCCTCCAAAGCTCAGCCCTGTCTAGCACTATACATACGGCTTCCTCCAGTTTGATATCATCTGCAGATTTCCTGACAGTGTACTTCACCCTACTCTTCACGTTGTTATTGAACAATATTACCCCTTGTATCAAACTCTGGGGCACACAACCACTAATGAGCCACAAAGTGAACCCCAAACCACTCACTGATCATAACCCTTTAAATCCAGCAGTGAAGAAAGTTTTTCAGTTGACTTATCCAGTTATGGCTGTAAGAATTCTAGGGTAGAATACGTTGCCTTGATAAAATCAAGGCATAAGCATCACAAGGTATTTGCTCACAAAGTATTCTGAATTTAGGAAATGGAGGTTTTTCTAAGCAACGAAATATCAGCTGGATAGAAGTTTCCAAGCAGAAGGTGCTATGCCCAGGCACTAAAATTAAGAAGGACAAACAAATCGGAAGCAAAAGGAGAAAATAGCTCAAACTTCTTGTAAATACAGAAATCCACTTCCTCCTTCAGAAGAAATTTCACTGAAAAATCATTGAATCTATCATGTAACAAGTGATTCACCTAAATCCAGTCAGGTGTAATTTAGAAGACAACAAGCAGTAGGTGAGAGCCTGGAAGAGTTTGTTCATCAAGACTCCCAACAGTGCACCAAATATGCAATGAATATTTACAGCGACGCTAAAGAGCTCTTTTTGATATGGTGGTTACATACCTATACAGCTGTCTCTGTACTACCAGAATTTTGAAACTACACAATAGAAGGGTTCATACATGGGAAGTTTGACTCCAGAAATGTATATTCACTTAATTATGGAAGGGCCAGAAGTGATAGACTAGCAGCCTCAGAAAACGCGCATTAACATGCTGGTTATAATACAGCTATCTTTTGATTAGGATGAAAAGGCTGAAACTGTACAACTGTAATCTGGTATGTACGCCATCAACTATTTTCACTTCAGGCACCATAAAGTATCAGATTTACAAAGTGAGGGTTGGGGGGGAAGCTATATCATTTTAATGTGAAGCAATACCACTTAGAAAGATTTCTTTCCATGACAGGAGAGAGAATAAATGGGACATACATAATGGATGTCCCTTTTCTCATCTTTGTCCAAGGTCAACCTGGAACTGAAGTTCTCAAACTAGCAGAAGAACTGCAGCTGCTTCTACTGAAGCAGGTAGCCACTGGAAAAGCCAGCTTACAAGCAGAAGACTGCACGATGCATCTCATACTTTGTCATGACAGGACTTAAAAGCCAACAAAAGATCCTGAACTTCTAGACAGCAAATGAAAGGAAAAAAAAAGTTAATGCATTTGCTTGGCTAGAAATGCTATCAAGTTACATTTTATCTCAGTTAAAAGAAGTAGTAATATGACTCAAAGAGTGAATACAAAAACATCTTTTAAAAGTGTTTTGACAACCTCATTTACTGTTTTTATACAATGGTCATTGAACAAATGCAGCTGATTAAGTCAGGGAATCATTGTTTTCACACAGCATTTACAGCTCAGAATACATCAGCAGAAGCCGAAATTACAGACAAAACAATTTTGAACCTCGCACATTAATTATGTATCAGATGAAACAAACAGTCATAAAAAAAATAAAAGCGGACCTATGCTCCATGTGGCACTTTTATTAGTTAGTTTATCACTCACCATATGTGATGCCAAGGAAAATTATAATAGGCTACCACTGCTAACTACCAAAGACTATGAATTATTATTTATAGTCTTATTAACCAACATAACTGGGTCCTGATCATACAGAATGTAGCCCTGTGTTCAACAAGTGGATGGTACAAAACAGAAAGAATAGAAATACACCAGGACTTTTAAAGCAGGGAAAAAATACAGTACAACTGTAAATTTTATCTTAAAAGCACATATTGACTAATGGAGATTATATCCAAAGTGATCTGGAAAACAATTGTTTCCTAGCAGGCCATTTGTAGAAAGCAAGCTTATTTCTTGGAATAACTCTCAGATTCTTAAATTCAATATTGTTTCCCTTTTATTGGAAAGCGAATTCCATTAAATACCCTGTATTACTTCAGTAACATAACACATATTTGCAAATGAATGCCAAGGCTCTACAGCAGGTACCTTAAATTCTGGAACTTGGAACAAAAACACTCTGTAATCTCTGTTCTACATATAGTAACTGATTCTGTAAGAGTGGTCTAATAAAAATATTCCTGCTTATGCAGTTAGACTATTTTTAAATAAGTCTTTTAAGATGAGAGGTTGAAGAAAACACTGCTTTCTGACACAGATTTCAATAAAAGTTTCTTTTGCTTTGCAATCCATGCCCAGTCACTCAACCTGATACATCCTTCTAGATGAAGAACAAAACACATTCTGGTCTACCACCATCTATCGGTATAATTTTCTTTTAATGATTGTATTTATTTCTACTTTACCCTGTTTGCTATAGTGGACCCAAACTGGTATTCCAGAATGAATCACACCATGTTTGATGTATGGACTTTCACAGATATAGAGACTATAGCAGGTAGTCTGTGTGCTACAACAGTCCTTCAAAGAATAGGGTCATACAAAAAGATTAATGAGGCAGTACAGTAACGACGACTACTACCACCACCTATCATCATCACAACTTTATGTATAGAGAGTGTAAATGTTTTATGTAAAAAAAAAATTAAAAATAAAAAACTAGTTAGAACTTGAGTGGCTCAACAAATGTGATAAAACGAAACAATTGAGCAGCAGAGGTAAAAACTCTAGGGATTCCTGATTCCCAGCCCTTCCCATACTCATTCCTCTAGACAACATTGTCCCTCCGTGCTTTCAGAGCTGTGTTACTACATCAGACAGAGATTAAGGCCACAAGATGAAAAAAAAAAAAAAAAAAAGCCAGAATCTGTTTTTTCTTCCACCAACATAATAAAACCAGCTTCCTCTTCAGCCTATTTGAAAAAGATGGACCTGAAGGGAGCTATGACGTGAAAATTTTTCCTAGATTAAAGTGTAACATTTGCCAATAAGAATGCTTCATGGGAAATATACCTTATTTCACTGATGTTCACAACTACAAATAAACAAACGCTTTGTATTTAATAGCTACATACTTGTATTTAAAGCCAATGACATAATAATACTTACATTAAAAACCTGTTCTTAACTGTTTTCACACCACGCTCTCCAGTTTAGTATCCAAGAACTGTCTGGTAGAGCATTAAACAGTAATGACAAGTATCTGCCATCCTTGTTTTCCTATCCACTCTTCACCTTTGTCCTCTGTAAAAATTGAGCATATAAAGCAGGGAAACTTGGGCAGGCAGAGCAGAGAACCTCAGGGAAATATGCTATCAGCAGAATCCTTCTGTAGACCTTGCATTGTGTAATACACATGAAAAATAATTGTATCACTGGAAGTGTTAAATAACCACACAGGATTTGCAAAACAACATGCATTTTCCCAGCTCAGTGAGAGCCTGTAGCTTTTTGGAAATTAGCATATACCTGCTTTAAGGTATTCTGCATAAAATATTACAAAATGTATTTGATATAAACAGGCAATTCCTTTTTGTAAGGTATGAAGTTAAAATGGACTGCACTTTACATGATTCAGTGAACAAACTGGCATTTAGAGCTTACGGAATAACTAAGCACCACTTTCTTAGTCAATTCTGCCACCTAGCTCATCTTGGGAAAGCTATCCCTACTACATTGTACTCCTGAAAAGCAATTTTCATCCTATTTAGAATTGAAATTCACAAATAACCCACCCAGAATACCTAAATCACTTCATTAAACGCAGGTAACATGGCATATTAAAAAGAAGAATCATTTACACCAGAGGTATTAAAATAAAGTTGCTGTGCATAGAAAACCTGTCACTTATAAATGAACTTTAATTCTGATTGATTCAACATACAGCAAACCATTTTGCTTCATTTAATCCCTTAACCACAGTTAATGTTTTAAAATATTCCAAGGGATTTTAATTTTTCAAACTGTGAAAGAAAAGAAAACATCTGTTATCCACTGTAAATCAAAATGTGTTATACCTGTTCTTGGATGGTAATATTTTCATTTCTTAACCAAATACAAAACTACTCCTTTTTTTGTCAATGCCTTTCAAGAGAATAAAGTTTGTGCTGGGACAGACTGTCAAATCCAAGTACATTCCAGCATGCCATTTCATAAACAAGTATTGTCATATATAAAACACATATCTCCATTTTTAAACAAGCACATTCAAATTATGCCATATGAAACTTCTGATGACGTTTAAAAATGCACATTTAAAATATTGAAAGTACACAGGCTTGGTTTGAAGCTCTCTGAGAAACTATGTTGAAAAATAAGGTCAACAAGTAAATCTCAACACCATAAAACCGCCAGTAGAACTGTTTGCTTTTTTTTTTATTTTAAAAGTAATGATTTCTGACATACATAAAGAATACAGACCTAAGTAACTTAGAGATGCCTGGATATCTCCAATACGCAAAAATATTTTAACCAGGAGATCCCAGATTACTGCTTAGGGAAGCTTTGTGATGAGATTTTAGTAATACATATGGCTGACACAATCTGCAGAGCTCTCTTTCCTTCCGTGCTCTCAGATTTTTTTAATCCTTGCATGAAGAATTTGACGTGCAGCACTGACGCTTGGTCTTGTTTATCTGGCCCCAGTCACGTGTTATGCAGTAACATCACAAAAAGATACACAGCTGTCATTAGCTTTGATGCTTCTGTATTTGTGTCTCAGCTAATATAATAGTGCCTTTGCTTCCTGCTAGTAAAGTTAAGCAGTCTGCTGGAGAATACAAACCCTGTCACAGTGCAGATGTTTCCTTTAATATGCAGGCTAAATTTGGAGCAAAGTATTTTCAGGTTACCTTTCCAAGGAATTACAGGGGTCAATGTATGGATTCCTGCTACAGAGGAAAGAAAAATCCAAATTCCCCAGTATTACGCTTTTATCTTAGAACCTCACAAGACTTTACAAAAACTGCAAACTACACTACGAAGAAATAATCTTACTCAAAATGATAAGAGATCTAAAGAATAAGAAGTGACCTGTCTGAGACTTCAGAGCACAACGGAAAATCTACTCCCTGATCTGATTCCAAACTTAGACTTTTAGAAAGCACAGTATTAAATCCAAGTACATGACAAACATATATCCCACATTAGCAAGCATCACTAGTGTCAATACTTTTAAAAACGCTCTTTATTTTCATAAACAGTTAAAAACCAGTAAGAATATACACACACATACCAAGGAAGATACTATTCCTATCGCCTCATTTTCCAATCTCCACCACTCAACTTCTAGAATTAATAAAGAGAATATTATTATATAGAAGCAAAACTCCATGGAAGCTCCTTGGAGGACAGCAGGAAGTTTGACACATGAAGATGAGGTAGAAGTAAGGATTTCCTAAACCCATTTTCTCCCTCATTAGAGAAGTAATGCCACCCTCCTTTCTACATTTCCTTCACTTCCCAGTACTCATTCAGAAGAGGAAGTTGGGGACAGAATACAGTTGCAGCAGGTACAGGTTTTTCATGTCCATATAGAAATGCTGCATCATTTTCATTCTCTCAGCAGAGAGATACAAGGAAAGCTGTAACACTTCCAATTTTTTTCCAACATAACTTTCTGTACATGCCGCCTGTAACATTTTCTGTCCTCCTGCAATATTTCCTATTTTTCAGCCTGACATATCCTTTTTTGTTTTGCTTTCATTCCCTCCTTGCTTTCTTTCTCATCCTGTCTATCCTTTCCCCTCCTCTTTCTAAGTGCCGTATTACTGTTCTCCTTTAGTCTACACCTTTCTCTACTCATTCAATCTCTTCTTTATTCGCCTGTCATCCAGAGATGGATTATTTTAAATGCTCCCTCAACCTTTGCTGCTTTCCAGACAGGCTGACAAGAAATCTGGAGACTTAGATCTAAACCTGCCTCATAGCTTTCTGAATATGATGCTGATAGGGATGGAACAGAAGGAGAGTTGAAAACATGTGACAGTGCTGTTGTCAGAGATACTTAACAATTGGACATATGGAACCAGGCTCCTCTAAGGTTTACAAATTCAGCAAGGCAGTGTTTTGAACCTGTGGCCATTGCAGAACTTCCTTCTTTAAGCTCCAAATCCCTTTGCACTTGACTTCTGAGCTCTCAACTAATTGCTCCCCAAAAGACCAGTTAAAGACCTGACTTGTTTTATTTTTTAAATTAATCATGACACTCTTCTTTACAGAACAGTAAAAAAAACAAAGTTGGGTTTTCTTTTCAGAAAAATAAAGGACTTGTTTTCTTAGTTTATTTCGGTTTTCCTTGTTTGGCAAGCAAGGGAGAGGTGTCTGGTTTTATTTTCAAACATGAAAGTAGCTCTGCTCACAGAAACATCCACAGTTTGTTAATGGGACAAACTGCAACAAGCAGCAGTATAACTGTTGTCATGAGCAAACACAATTTTTCTGCAGTAAGTCAAATGTTCAAGTTGCTGCCGATTAGTCTATTGTTCAAGTTACACAGCACAGCTTATTCCTCTGCAATAACAGTAAAAATAAGCAAAACAATGTCTGGCAAAGAATAGAATAGACGAGAATATTTCAGTTGGAAGGGACCTAAACCAACCATCAATCCAATTGCCTGACCACTTCAGGGCTGACCAAACATTAAAGCACGGCATTAAGGGCATTTTCTTAAATCCATAATGTCCAGAAGCATCTCTGGACACCGTTCTGGTTCTTATAATCTTTAAAACTAATTGCTCAATCCAAACACTACCCTAAAATGTTTTCAACTAAACTGAAAGTTTTATTTCAAAGGAATTTAATAAGGACACAGCCAATGTTCCAATACCAATTGGAGTATAAAAGAGTAAAAAAAAAAAAAAAAAAAAAAAAAAATCACTACATCAGTACTGAAATGACATAAGGAATTCCAAGTTTTCATAATAAAACTTTTCTGCATTTTCTTTGAATATTAATGAACCTCACTATAGTGAGGTTATAAACCTACAGTGAGGTTTTGTTATAACAAAACTCTAGTCTGTATAAACTCTGTTCATATAGACTCTGAGGTTCTCTCCCAAATACTTTTACAAATCATTCCCAGGATTCCACTTCTGAAAGTACACATAGAGGATATTATTATTATTATTATTACAGTTTCAATAATGTACCACACTAATAACTCTGCTGAACTTTTTGTACCTAACAGAAATGGTTCATAACCACTGAAATGCAAGGAGAACAGATACTGATGTATCAGATAAAGATAGATAGTAGCAACATAAGAAAACACTTGCAATCAATAAATCTGTTTGTACATATACCTCTAAATATAAATTTTGTCTCGTTACATATACACTGCCTGCCTCCCTAGTGCGTGTAATAAACAAAGGGCAGAGCATTCTCCCCTACCATTTTTAAAAGCTTAGCGCACATAAAATTTTGTGTAAGTATGTACACACAGGAATTTGAACACGGTTTGTAAAATTTAGAATAAAACCTTGTATCTCATTTACTGCGACGGAACAAGATCAGATAGTCAATAGTTTGTGCATATCAAACAATCAGCTTCAGTTTTCCTGTGGGCTTTAAAGAAAAACACATTTTCCCAGATAAAGCAGCAAAGCTCTCAGATATCAATTTTCTAGCCACACAACCCTCTCTGTCTATCCTTAGATGTTTACCTTCAGCCGAACAAGTGTATATCCACAGTATCCCAAACCTTCCAGTCAAACCTAGAGGGGTCATTTGGCAGAGCCAAACTCTGGTGAACAGAACACTAAAATGTAGGATAGATACACACATACAAGTTATAGTAAATGTCAGTGCCACTGGGTAAACCTGTCTAGCCTGCTGTGCTGCTGAAACAACTAAGCCTTTACAAGTTCACCACCCAAACCACAACAAATTCAGCTGTGAAAACCATGGGACCTATTAACCTACTTAAATAAAAAGTCATCTCCTTTCTTCCAAGGCAATACGTACATCACAAAACAGCGGCGTAGCTTTAATATTGGAAAACCAAGACAATGATCTATCTACTCATACTGGCAGCAATGAAATTTCAATAGGGCTTATTCCTCAAACTCCACTGGTCTCAGCTTTCCTCAGGGAAGTGCTCTGTGAAAGTGCAGCTCATGTCTTTCCTTTTTCTGATGAATTAGAAGGAATCTGTATAACTAATTCAAGAAAAAAAAAAACAACCAAAAACTAACCAAACAGTTTCTGCATTTTATCTTTTAAACTGATTTTTCACACAGTAATGGAAGCACCTGTTTGATAAAATGGACATTAAAAACATACCAGAGGGTATAGCTCCTTGAGTATTGTAGGGCACTGCAACATCCTCCCTCAGCTTCTGGAAGGAACAGAAAATTGCTGTGCCTTCTAAGCACAGCACTATAGAGATTGTACGCAATCATGTATTTTCTAATTACCGATGCAGTACTATAACAAAATGATTTGTGTATATAAGAGCACCCAACATCTACAGGGCAGAATGAAATCATTCATTTGGCTGTCACAGGTACAAAATCTAAGGGAGATTTTCCAGCATCCTGTAATTGTCTGTTACTGGCCAAAACAGCCTGGCCAAGTTTTGTCCTTACCATTATGAAATATTCAAACAGGTGGCTGAGATTTACCAACTTTTCCCAATTGCTTTGGAAAGGAAAAAACAATTATAGGAAAATGTCAGAACAGAAAGGAAAGCACAACAAAAGCTTAGCTCCTACAGTTATTTTGACACATTGTTCTTCCACCTGGCATGCATGCATACATAGAGGACAATATTTCTAAAATATATCAATAAATATTTATCTACTGAGTTTTAAAAAGGGAGTTTTTATTTTTAAGCTAAGAAATCAGGCATGAGGATAGCACAAAAAAGTAATTCATATGTATTGGCATACACAGAGTACTTACTTGCAGAATTAAGACTTGTTTTTTTAAAAAAATTGTTAAAATATAAGTATTTGTAAATTCCTGCATACTGCTTGGGGGGGGGGGGGGGGGCGGGGCAGGAAGAAAGAAAGAAAAAAAAAAAGGTTACATTACCC
>JAVSBS010022170.1:0-17024 GCA_033124195.1 Coracias cyanogaster
GAGGGGGGTGTTTTCGTGTGTGTGTAAAAATCAGCTGCCCGCTAGTCGCAGGGTGCCTGCGGTGCGGGGCTGGGGCGGGGAGGAAAGGTTTCGGGTCTGTGGCGTAAGAGGGGCCGCAGAACGAGGCGTTCTCCAGCTGCTGAACGGGATGGGGCGGTGGGGTCTGAGCTGCGGGGGCGATTCAGGGTTG
Source organism: Coracias cyanogaster (assembly GCA_033124195.1). NCBI lineage: Eukaryota > Metazoa > Chordata > Aves > Coraciiformes > Coraciidae > Coracias > Coracias cyanogaster. Next base: position 191 of record JAVSBS010022170.1, read on the forward strand.
GAGGGACGGGCTCCCGTCAGCCCTCCCTCGGGAGAGACGCTCCCGGTGCCCGCCGCGGTGAGCGAGGTGGGATGCTCCTGCTCCTGCTCCTGCTGCCGCCGCAGGAAGCGGCCGCTCGGCGTTTGAATCTCCATTGCCCCCAAGCGATGCGTCTGCTGTCTCTTCTCCCACCGCCCTTCTGCCCCTTCTAGACTGCGAGGTGACCTGCGGGTTATGCTCGTCGAAATGCGGGCATTAGAGTGTCCAGATAATCGTCCGCAGAGGACGTAGGAATGGAGGAGGTGTGGTGCGTTTGTGCGGTGTTACCGATTGGCGGGGTACCAGCAGCAGACGGGCAGTTGTTTTGTTTCTTCTGCTGGAAGGGGTATCTGTATTTTAGGATTTCCAGCGTCTGCTTTTGATACAAAACGCCATGTCTTTCCGCACATAATTAGCGCACTGCTGCTTTTAAGGTTGCTTCTTACTCTGCGTTGGCTTTAGTTAAAACTAGCAATTAGGGAGGGGGGGGAAAGCCAGTCAAGCTGGAAAAATATCCATCCTTGTATAGAGACAGGGGGCTAGGAGTAGCACTGGGCTTAAATCTTTCATGAGATACTGCTGTAGCTCAGTGATGTAAGCTTCTTACTGGTTTTGTTTTATTCTCTGCTTTTTGGAAAGTTGCTGTAGATCGTAACATTATGATATACCAAAAATACTCTGTTTCCGTGCGTGGTGACTTACATCTTTATATGGAGCTTTATAAAACATGTCTACCTTGTGGATTCTTTAACTGCAACTACTAGTAGATAATTTCTGTATGCTTTGCTGAAAGCTACAGGTATCTCCTTGCGCACAGGCTGTTTACGGCTCTCGGTTCTTGTAATGCGACCAAATGTGCTAACAGAATACTCGGCAGTTCTTAACTGCTGCAAATTTGTTATTTTTATAGAACAAAAGAACTTATTTTAAAAATAAAGAAATGCAAACTATTTCTAAAATAGGCTTCAATTTTTCTTTATTAAATGGATTGATGTAACAGTCCTGTACCTCACTAAGGAAATGATCTTTTTAGAGCTGTTGTATAATATGTGAGGAAGAAATGCAACTGCAGGCTAGGCTTCTGGAGCAGGTGGTGTTGGTATTTCTTTATATTCAGTAAGCAGATCTGATATGATTGTGTAAAAATAGTCTTATGTGAACATAATGTTTTGTGTAGTTTGCCTTGATTACAGAATTTAAACTTGGTGTTTTTCTTAGAGCTTTGAGGAAGAGAAAATTGCAAGTATTTACATCTTCACTGTAGCAAGATAATATGTATATTAATATATCTACGTGTTTAAGTATCTTGTAGTTTTACTGGACTTTTGTTTTTTATGAGATTCCGCACTGAGGATAGTACTTTTTAGCCAAAACCTGTTGTGTTGCCTGAATGTTTCCCTTTTATGGTTGACTATTATATGGTAGTGTGAGAAATCTGAACATTTGTGCTTCATCTGGAACAAGCACTCTTGCTAGTGAGTTGTGCCAGTAAGTTCATTAGAGTATGGTTCAGTAATGCTGTGAAGATGGTCATTTACTGAATCGTTTTTTTTTTTCTGTGGCAGTTCTTTTCAGATGTCTCCAACAGAAAACGACTCAACTCTTTCCATTCTTTGAGATTTGCCATCAGTATTAAATGTTATTTTTCATGTATGGAATTGGATCTTTTGATGAGATTATGTAGACAAACCCATTTGAGCACTGAGAGACTCACAGGAGTGAGGATAAAGCTACTTCCTCCCCATTCAAGTGCTGGTTTTTAAACCACTGTTTCACAGCATTAAACAGCTTTTAACAAATCTTCTCGCCCAACATTCTGTGACTTGCTGTAGGAGGAAAAAGCCAAATTTTGAAGTAGCCAATTTTGTAAATAGAATAAAATATCACAACTGGAGGTTTCAGACTAGGAGACGGATGCGTAGCATGTTGATTGCTAGTAAGCATACAACTTATGTGATAAGTGCTTTCTAGTTCTGAGGAGGCTGGACAGTAAAGTTTTGTGAGTTGTAAAAATGGTTTTCTTAATGAAGAACTGTAGCAGTGGTGAACAGTGAGTAATTTGTGCATCCCAAACTGTTGCTATTCAAGTCAGCCGGTCCTGCTTTGAGGGTAAAATTCATAGTAGCAAAACTTGCCTACTACTTATGAGGGAGAGCTTATCAGACAAAAGTCACTTTTGTTGTGCAGTGAGGAAAACCAAAGCACAAGGATATGAAGTGAAAAATAATGCTAGATTTCTGATTTTGATAGTTTTTAAATTAGAGATTTACACTTGGACCATGCTGCATGGCGGAAAGCAATCTCTGAAACAGCATTGTGTTACTAATTCATATAGTAGCTAAACATTTCTTAGACACTTTGAGTGATAGGTGCTTTATATTTAAAAAGTGATTGTGAACAGATACGAATGTAAATTTAAACTGCTGATTCCATTGTGCAGGTCATTTGACATCTGCTGAGGAACTTGTCTGAAACGATTCTGTTAAATCATACATCTCCTTCACTAACACATTCAAAAGCAGGTATTAAACAAAAATAGTAGAAGTTCCTAGATTACCTGAGTTTTGCAGTTTTCATTCATATTAATTGGCCTTCTCAGGGGAAAACATTACATAGTCTTACCACTTACTCAGCATTTCTCTTCAAAGACACTCCTTTTTGGTAGAGCTGAGGACAGTAGCTGTACAAACCGGTTGGTAAAGAAAGGTGTGGATCATATAAAGCAGTTTATTTCATGAGGAAAGCTTCTTTTCGTTAGAGGTAGTGATGCTTAAAAAGTACTGCTTATACAGATATTTTGATCTACAGTAGTTTTTACTTTCAATTTACCCTTTTCTGTGGTTACTTTTCCTAGCACTTTAAAGTATTGCATATACTGTAACAGAGGTCCATAGTAATTTAATGGAATGTTCACCATAACTTCATGATAACATCTGTTACTATCTCAGTAAGCATCTGTTGTTTATTGAGAATAACCTTGATAATCTTTAGTCAAATAGAAGCAAATGATCTGTTTCTTTCCTCACCAGTCAGAGGATGTTAATTACTGTGGTCTTGTTAGTTCAGAAGTGTTAGTGGTTAGTAGTTTTGCAAGCTGTAAGGGCAGAGACTCTGGGAAACACCCTTTTTACAACTACTGCTTTTCATATCAAGGATTATTTGAAAGCTGAGGTAACATCATCTGTTATGAGAGTTCAGGTCTAACATTGTAATCAATGCTTCCGGTCTTGCATAAAGTTTAAGTATTGCTGCTACTTTGGGGAATTTTAAAGTCTAACCGTTCTGCATTTCAGGACAGATTTAAGTTTTAGCCTAGAGATGGAATTGAACAGCTACTGGCAGGTATGCTTGCTGGCTTTGCTGGATTGACTCTTTGACCCTTAAGAAAAAACTGAAAATGCCGTCCTTGGAGGTGTAGCCAAACAGGAGTAACAACTTCTTCAGTACTTTCCTAACTTCCTCCTTTTGACCTTGTTTGTTAGATTTCATTTCGAGAAATGATCTCTGCCTGCTCTGTTGGGTGCAGTTATTATTCAGTGAACGATCAACCTTTCAACCTCAAATTGGTTGTGTTAGCAAGCTGGACCTCAGAAGAGTTTTTCACTATTGCATATTTGAGTGATTTTTCTCTGTAGATTAATTGAAAATCAACATATTTGAAACTGCGTTTCAATTCAGTTCTAAAACTGGGATATTAAGAGCTACTCTCTAAAACTAGAGATGTTGAGTTTCCATTCTCTTCAGACTAATCAAGTATTCGTTTTCATTTTTGACTGATGTATTGGATTTTATCTTTTATTATTTTTACACCATATGTATAGTTTTCAGATCTTGACTTGTGAAATCTGAAAAGATAGGGAGTACATTATTTCAGAGTTCTGAGATTTTTATTTCTTCCATATACCTAATTGAATTGCTGAAAAGGGGTCATGGAAACAGCAATAAATGCAGTTAATCAATAACACTTTATGGTATCTTTGATACTTTCACATCGAATGAGTAGATAAAAGTTAAGTTTAGCTACATTTATGCACTGAAGCTTAGGGGGAAATCAAATTACCTAAGATCTTCTAGGTTTTTGGTTGGAATCAGTAAATGTGTAAAAGCAACTTTGGATTAAAAAATAATTTTACTTGCAGCCATATAGAAACTCAGTTTAGTTTATTTTGTTTTATTTAGCTTGTTTCTTGTTGTGGTGCCTGTTATCTCTTATCTTGTTATAGATCTTGAGTTTTAAGAGGTCTGATACACTATTTCAGCTTTATTATAGCTAGTGCTAGATTAAACCAGCAAGTGTGTGGGGAAAACCTTGACCCATGAAGATTGTCTTCTGTGGGTGGTTTGGGTTGTTTTTTGTGCTATATATTACTGAGCATAAAGTTACTGTTCCTGCATTGTGACTGTGGGGGCGAAGGATAAAGCATACTTGGAGTTTGGTCGTCTTTTAACAGATTAAAAGAATTTTGCCACTGTTTCAGTAGAATATTAAATATTGCTCTTTCAGTAGAATAAATTTTATCACAAGCAGCATAAATATGAGAAAAAACTTCTTCACGGTGAGGGTGACAGAGCTGCCCAGGGAGGTTGTGGAGTCTCCTTCTCTGGAGACGTTTAAAACCTGCCTGGACACATTCCTGTGTGACCTGATCTAGGTGATCCTGCTCCGGCGGGGGGATTGGACTAGATGATCTTTTGAGGCCCCTTCCAATCCCTGGCATTCTGTGAGTAAACAATTTCTTTAGGTATTGCCAGTACAAAATATTGCTGAAAACCTATAAAGTAGGTATGCATGTGAAACATCCATTCAATCTGAAATTCAAAAAAAGAAGATAACTGCTGCTGTTGTGCATTAATGGATAGATGCGGCATACCACTTTTCTCCAAAAAATCTTGTCTAACAAAGCTTTGCATAGTAATCTTGAATCAACACAGCTTAACGTATTCCAAAATTAGAGGGACTTCATTTTTCTTTTCACCTTCCAAACCTACTAGCTAAATTCAACAGGAAAATGGTGACTTTAACTGTACAAAATTTCTCCCAGTAATGGGATAATCTTATGGCCAAACTTGTGCCCCCACCAAGAGGGGCTCCTGATTTATTCTGTGAAGCGGGAGCATCTGCCTGCCAGTTGTGTATTGGAGCTCTGGCCAGCTTAGTGTGTTTTGACTCTTGCATGGCCAGCCGGAGTGCACCAGGGCTCAGGTGAAGGGAGGAGCGAGAATGGGCTCAGGCAGGAGGTAGGGCAGAACATGAGGACCTGGGATAAGAAAGGATGAACGGGGAAGCGTAGGAGATGTCAGTTGGTAGGAAATCGTATTTCATTACCTCTGTCATCTTTCTCTAGCTGCTTTTGGTTACTGAAAAGTTTTTCACAATTTTCAGGTGAAATTCTTTACGACTAAAGTGTTGCTTTATTTTTAAATGTCACTTCAAGTTTCCATATGATCTGAATAACAGACTTAGTGTAAAGAGCAAGATTCTGTTTTGATTCCACAGTAAATCTTCTTTCCTTACTGTGGATATCATTTTTAAGCCTTCTAGTATATATAATAAAGTGTGGGAGTTTTTGTGGGTTTTGTTGGTGAGGTTTTTTTGTTTTGTTGCGGTTTTTTTCCTCCTCCCTCTTAGACTTGGGGTAAAATTTCTTAGATGATGAGTTTTCAAAGGTATTCTGGTAATTTTGGTTATAACTGGTAACTTGGAAGCATTTCAAAACACTTTTATGTCTTTTATGAATGAATCAAGGATGAAAATGGCATTTGTTTTTGTAAATTGTTTTTCATAAAGTGTTGGTGGCCAGAATTACCCAGCAAAACCATTCATGGTTTGGATAGAGAAGGAGATAAAATACATATGCTTAATATAAGGGAAAGCTAGTATGTCTATTATGTGTCAAGGAAAGGTGGTGGTTTTCTGTGCCTTGGACTCTGACAAGACCATCCTGTTGTTCTTTGCTGCTGCTTGTAACTGAAAGTGTCTGTGTGTTTTTCCCATTTTCAGTCTACTTTAGAATCTGTGCTAATCTTGATACTGCTGGGTTATGTGGATCATCTTGCACTGAGCTTCTTGCCTCTCTCCTGAAAGGAGAGAACGTTTGTGATTGCAGCATAGGGTGAGGATTCTGACAGGTGGGGTGTCCACTTCTGCATCAGCCATAGTGCTTGTTGTTGATCTAGGGCACTTTTTTTGACCCAGTTACAGTCTGTTAATGAAGATGTTGATTTTTAAGGACAAGAAACCTCAGTTAAGATGCCTGTACCGTTGCTTCACAGTTGTGGAATATTATAGTCCTTCCAGTATCCTCCAGTTTTCCCTCACTGCAGCAAGCTGGGGAGGAGCCAAGAGCACAGAGCACAGTAAACAATTTGCTGCACAAACTGAAGAAGGTAGTCTCTGAAACTGTCCTCTGGCCTGCCCAGCCACCAGAAAATAAAGAGCATTTTGGCAGCTGGTCAATGAAAGGCAGAAGTGGTGAACAGAAGGCTCAGAAGCATGGTTAAAATCGGAATGTCAGCCAGAAAAGCTGGACTTGGGCAGTCTTGCAAATTATGAGGACAGGCTTATTAATTGAACGTTCTTGCTGGTGGAAAAGTTGCCTGAGGCTTAGAGTCTTTATGGGTCAATACTTAGCACTAAAGTGGGGAGATACCCCTCCAAGGCCTCAGGCAAAGCTCACAGTGTCAAAAATAAACTTTGTAGCTGCATTTGCTACTTTGCCTGCATGCTTAATGGGTTTGGGATCCTATCTAATGTGACTAGGCTACAGTATTAAAACAGTTGGTCTCCCCAACAGACTAAGACTACTGTTTTTCTTGCTCTTTAAGTCAGTCGCATAAATACGATACTTCCTGGTACTGGAATAGTGGCCATTATGCTAATTATTTTTGAGCGTTTATTAAAACAACCCCAAAATACAAAGAATGCTAAAGATTGCATAATGAAAAGAGATGTCAGCAATTAGTTTTTAGGATATATACTGGGTTTATTTCTAATAATGTCACCTTTTTAAAGAGTTTGATCTTATTTCTGTAGTTTCCAGGGCATTAAGTCAGTACTGTTTTCACCTTTGTTGTTGAAATATGTTCTATAATAACGGAAGTGTATTTTCAGGAATTCCTTACACCCCCAAGTCAAACGGGGGCACATGATCACACATTTTCTATAGCATAGTTACTGGAGTAATTTAATTAAGAATGAGGCAGATTTCAAATGCCTCTTTTTCTTTGCAGACCTTTAATAATGACTAGACACCTTCCTAAATAATACTCTTATTTGTTATCAGTTACTGGTTTGAAGACCTGTTGTGATACCAAATACTTAATGGTAGAAGGAAAAAGTGAGATAATTCAGTCTGAAATGTTGTTTGCTACTTGTTGTACTACACTTCTTCCTTGTTTGATTTAATCCTTAATTTGATGTGTTAATCATTAATAGGACAAATTCAGTTCACTTGACTGAAACTCAAATCTAAATTTACTCTTTCTAGGATTTGATGATCTGAGAGAGTAATCTGGTAATTTTCCCCTCCCTCCTCTCTGTTGCTATAGTAATCCTAAATTTGAACCTTGTTTCTGCAGACTTTTTTTTTTTTCCTTCAAGTAAGTTTTGCAATAGCTGTGCAGTGTGTTCTCAAACAAAAATATTAATGATACAGGTTTTGTTGTTGCTTTTTTATTTTCATTTGGGTGTAACATCTGAGATAAAGCAGAAATTAAGCAGCCTTGACTTGCCTTCTCTTTTTCTAGCTATGGGGAGACTTTGTGGCATTAATCTTTGTATTCGTGTTTTAGGCATGTATCATTTAGGGGAAAAACAAGCAAACAAAAGTCTGAGTAAAGCAAAAAAAGACTCAAACCTCTCTGACTTAAATGAAAAGCTGTTAATAATGGTAATTATAGAAGCGAACATTCAAATTGCAAAGACCATTACTTAGTTTAGCATCCAGATGCTCTTGCAATTCCAGTTTTACAGCAATGTTCAGGGCTTATTTAAAGAGGTGCTTTCAGTTCTTCCTGGCATGGCTGAACTTCTAATACAGGAATAAATGCAGATAATTCTGGCAGCTGTATAAAATACTTGTGCTCTTGCCAAACTTTTTTTTTCATATACAAAAAGATGGAGATGCAAGATCTAACAAGGTTAATAGCAAATTGAAGAGGAGCTTCAGGAATAAGCAGAAAACCTGAAAAATTCTGATTACTTACCTGTCTTTTCAGGAAGCATGGGGACAATGAAATAAGACTAGAAATTATATAGGTATGAGTGAAAGACTACATTAAAAGTTTGCTTTAATTTTCAGCGAAGTGTTGAACACATATACACCGGTAAATAGATCTTATCAAAGTGAGGTTATAAAAATGTTTTCCATAAAGAGAGTTGAAGCTACAGGGTGCAGATCAGTGGGACTAAGTATTATTTACTGTGGAATTTTGAAGTAGGTGGTGTGTGTAATTAGAGGTTCAGTTGCTGGATTTGTTATTAAATGTCAAGGCAGAAGGGTATTGGATGGCTGGCAAGCAGCAAAAGCATTCACTATGTTTAGAGGGAAAGGTGGCTCAAGATAGTTATTGCATCATTAGTGTGACCTTGATATTGGGGGATTTCTTTAAATTTAGAAAGAGAAGCTGTGCTATATGGGGGTAGCGTGAAAATGGGGTATTGAGTGATACAGCTCTTAACAGAGGAAGACTTTGTCAGGGAAATTTAATGGTTCCTTTTACAAGACACCTGACTTCTTGGAGAGGATACTTAGAATTGAGCTCTTTTAACTCAGAAGTCACATAATGTGTAGTATGAGTCCATGTAGAAGCTAGGATAGTGTTTCTGTGAAAACTGATTTTAAATGGTGATGGGACATGTCGAGTATGGATAGAACAGGAAGGCCAGAAGATGATGTATTGAAAGTATGTTAGTAATGGAATTTGTCAAGGGTCAGTTCCAGGATTGAGTATTTTCATTAAAAATGTTGATGCATTCCAGCTTCTTCTGCCAGTCTCATATTTTCTCATCAGATGTCAGGTATCATCAGTACAAAAGCAGGCTTTGCACAGAACAGAATTGAGATCTTAGGACATGACCAGCAGAAAGGGAGTCATATTAATAGCACTTAAAAATGAAGGTGGACTTATAATACTTCAGGATGGCTAACCTATGGAAGTTAGCAACCATGGAAAGTATTAGGATAACAAGTATACTGTTGTTGCCCTACTAATAATTGCCTTTAAAGAAGTAAAGTGGTACTGACCTTTCCTGGTACTGGTGAAAGCTTCTCTGGAATGCTGTGTCTAATTCCTATCGCCTGCCATCAAGTAAAAAGGATGCTTGGACTGGAAGAGGTACGGGGACGTAGCATGACTGAGGGAATGGACAATTCACTCTGTAAGGGGGACTGAAGGTGTCTTGTCCAATCTGGCAAAACAACAAGCACGAAAGAGGTTGTTTTTCATAAAAATGAGTGAAACAACACAGGTGGGTAAAAAGCTGCTTAAGCTTCAGGTATGAGAACAAATGGGTATAAACTATCCAAGAATAAACCTAGTCTGGAAATTAGAAAAGATGGTTCCTAAGCAACAGAGGCACAGAAGTCTGGAACAGCCTTCCCTTAGGAGTAGTGGAATAAGACTGTCTTTAAGATGGAGCTGGTTAGATTATATAAGGGGGGGAGGGGATATAACATGTTTTTCCCAGTACCTTGGGATTTGAACTCCTTGACCCAGAATATCCATTTGATCCCATGATTCTTGTCTTACTAGTCAAAGATGATACAGTGACTTGGTCAGATATCATCCAGAAACCAGTAAGTACATAGATGGTCTGTTCTTGGACAAACAGACCAGTTGCATTCTGAGGTATATAAGTGCTTATATGAAGAGATAATGTTATACATATGGGATATTATACATACATGTATTGCCCTCCTCTTCCTGTATACTGCACTGACTGATCTAATAGCTGGGAAGGATATTTTTACTCTAATAAGCTTGGAATGTCATTTTTTGAGGAAGTGTTGTGCTTGCATTTGCACTAATGAGAGACACACCCATATCTCTGTCTAATAGAAGATTGCTCATTTTAAAGGAGACTTGACAAAGAAAAAGGGTTCTACTGCCTTCTCCCTGACAGAAAGACATGAATGGGCAAATTAGGGAGTTAATGTTGCCTGAGGTTACAGTATTTTTTAGTTTATTTAATTGCTATGACATGTTAAATCATGCTTTAATTCCTTTTGAGGTATTTCAGACCTAGGAGGAAACTTGTAAAATGCTGATTTGTGCAATTGTCTTGTCTGTATCAGTAGTGGATGTTACTGGATATGTTTGTGGTGGTGTGGGTTGGTTTGTTTGTTTGTTTGGGGGGTTTTTTGTATGAGCAGAAACAGAGGCAGAAATACAGTATCTACTTTATTTTTTTCTGTTCTCTAACTCTGCCTTCTTTCTAAATGTTCACCTAGAAAGCTTCATTTTTTGGAAGGAAGTCCAAGAATGGAAAGTAGTTTGGTTAGGACACAATGGAAATGTAATGATGTTTTGAAAGGTTCCTTCCTGATTCTGCTTAATGTGTATTGTTGACTTCCCTTCAGCTATTTGTTGAATTTCCTGTTGATTTTAGGGATGAATTATTGCCAAAGCAGTTTCTCGCCCTATGTGCTTAAGTTTGATTTGTTTTCTTTATTCACAAGTTTAATAATATTTTAATGTTTGTGAAACTAGATATTATTTCTTTAAGTTACTGTATTAACACATGATTATTAATATGAATGGTAAATAACTGCGTAGGCATAACGTCAGTGGCTTAAATGGCACTTTGCACGTTTGTTAATGGAAGTTTTGTCCCAAAATGGATTTTTGGGGAAAACTGCTTGACAATTATAATTTTGAAAGCTGATAAATAATAGTTAATACTTTAAAGCCTGAGGAAGTGTTCACTGTTCTATGAATATTGGCTAAATTGTATTTAGTCTGCTTTATTTTTTAGACATTATTTTTTGTCATTACTATTGAACAAGTGTGAACTAGAGATGGCCTCATGTAATCAAAGAAGGAAATCCAAAGTCTGAAACTGCTTGGCAATAGTCTCCGAAGAGTGGATGACTAGCAAATGTAGTCTTAGTGCTCTTACAGTGAAGAGAATGTATTTAGGAATACTGATATTTTGAAATAATGCGTTCATGTATGTGCAGTAAGAAAACTGTAAAACTTTATTATATTGACTTTTTGTTCTTAAAATATGTTTTTCAACTTGACTGTGTATGATTTGTAACTGAAAAGGTGTTAGATTACAGTAAATAATGTTATTGTCTTGGAGTGATAAAAATAATAGAAATAATTACTGAAGTCAAGCAATTTTTTTTTTTAATTTGCTTAATGAATATGACACTGGAAGCTTATCAGTTTCCCCATTCTGATGAACCGGGTAATTTGTTTTTTAACAGAAAATATACTATTAAACACTGGGGAGAAGAAAAAGCTTTTTGGCTTTATGTGCTTTTTTAAGATTTTTTTTTTTTTAAATTCATTTATCTGTCAAAATTGAAGCTGAGTGTTGCTCAGTTGTCTTAAATTGAAATTTTTATTAGTTTTTTGTGTGGTCTAGGATAGCACGCCCTGCAGATATAGCCTATGCTATAGCTTATTCTGAAAGGGACACAGTCAGTGTTGGAATAATGTATATTTTCATCAGCATGTTCAGATCTGGCATTTTGGTTTCTTTTTAAATATGAGAGTCATGTCTGTTAACTTCTTAAAATACTGTGTCACGTTAGCTGATGACACGGAGTTTTTTAAAGTAAATGTTCTTAGAGGTGTATTTTTCATGTTGGCAGTGTGCCTCAAACTCATGAAAACTAAACTGTCTTACAAAGTGAAGATGCGCACTGATATGCAGTTCAATCTTTGGAGGATAAATCAGAAAAATCTTACTTCCCCTCCTGCCCACGGAGAGTGAGTGTGTACCCTTTCCAAGACACGTTGGATTGGATTAGTTTCCCTGTGAAGAATGTCAAGGAATAGTTGGTGGAGTCTGCAGCATCTGCACAGAACAAATGTGCAACAAGAAGATACAGTACAATGACTACATTATGGTTATCATTAATTTCTTCCCGTATTATGAAAGATCTAGAAAACTGAACCAGATTACATTTGAAGTAACAGTCTTGTATAGGTTGCTTGACAGTTGGAGGAGAGCAAAGAACTTGAGATTTATGTTTAGAAAGAACAGGGATAAGGTTGTTGATAGACTCATAAATAAGAAAAATTTTTAATCTAGTGAGATGTATTGCTATTTTGTATCATTGACTATCTTCACAAAACCATCTGATTTTTACTGATATTCATAGAGTTTTATAAGAATTAAATGGATGAAAAAAATCTTATCTGATCTCTGAAATTCTATAGTATGGTCGTAGGAAAGAAAATAGTGGGCAAGTATGAGGGAGGAGAGAAAGTTAAGGTTGGTTTAGTTTAGAGAAGACAGATAAAAAAATAAATTGAAGGGGAATAGAAAAATATATCAATACTGCAAAATAAAACAGTTTTAAAAACCTGGACTGTGTGATGCAGGATTTCTCTAGGATTTTTTTATACTTTTTTGACACAATGTTTAAAACCCTGTTTTTAAAAAGTCACGTTTTATATTAGCCTATAGAACTTACTGCTATGAGGTATTATTACCTCAAGAGTAACAATAATGTCAAGAGTTTAGCACAATGCAAAGTAAGATTATACATTTTATGTAAGATTATACAAGTTATACAAAGAATGTTAAAATGCATGTAAATTTTTTTCATGGTGCAAAGCATAAATTAATAAATCGCTGCAAATCAGAGTGTGTTACTGTTTTTAAAACTGCACACTGACCATGATTAATCAAAGTATTTGCAGAGTTAAGCCAGGAGTTTGAGTTTGGCAATTTTTGCCATTTTAGACAAAGTTTTGATGTTTGCTTATAAAACACTCAATGGTTTTTACTCTGGCAGCTACAGAAACTTTGTATACAAAAGAGAATGCTACAGAATCTCTTCCTTAGGAAGAGATGGCTGAATGAGCATCAGGCTTAATATTTGAGTATGAGAATTGCCAGACTTTGGTCTAAAACTAAACTTTGGTTTAAAAAAAATTTAAAAAAATCTGAAGCTACTAATTTCTGGCTCCAAGGTAGCTAAAGTTGAATGGCCTATATGAATTGCATGTATCTTGTGTGGGGACTTGTGTGAGAGACATGATAGAATATATTGATGTTTGGAGATGCATAGAAAGTAATAATTTAATGTTAAAAATGGAATAGTAAATGTCATGTATCACGTAGCCTTATAGAATACATTTTGTTGGATTTCTGTTGGATTTCATAAGCTTCCTTGTATGCTTTGTTACTGAACAACTCCAACAAAGGGGGAATTGCTGATGGCCTAATGGACATATAAGTACATGGACATGTTAGACCTTACTGAAAATCCTTGAGAGCAGGAGCTGCTGTGGAAGAGATCTGATTGCAGGTTTGGATGGCAAGGGGGGCTTTTTTACAAATTACCTGCCCTAGTCTGTTATCTACCTCCCAGCATGACCACACTAACAGTTGTGTAGGCTCGACAATGTAGGAGGCACAATGTGTGAATAGCTATCGGGGAAGAGTTTGAAAATAATACTGTGCTCCTGAGAAAGCACATTATATTTACAAAATACGGAAATAAAGACTTAGAGTAGATGTTTCTGTGTGTAAAGTAATACTGTTGTAAAAACAAATACCACAATACAGCTCTAGTACAAGTGATTTTTGTCTTTGTTTCACACAGTTGTTTTGCCCATCTCCGTGGAGAGCTGCTTACCAGCTTCTAAGGTTTTGTTGAGATCAGTTGGATTTCCTGGGGCAGAAACTTCTGTTGTGTATCCGACCGCATGGGGTTTGGAAATAGCTGTAAAAGCTGGGTTTAGAATTCTGGCTTGGAATAATCTGTGCATGTCACTGTTCTGCAATTTCTGATGCCAGTAGCCTTTCAATGAACTTGAAAGAACTGTACGTCCATATTTCAGTAATAAAATAGTGTCAGTAGGGTTTCTGGAGACTTCATGTTACAACTTGAGTCAGGAATGAAAGTACTTTGACAGCGCTGTGTGGATTATTCAGGATCCTTGCTGTGACTTCAACTCATTTGACACATCTATGTATCCTTGATGTTCATTATTTTAACTTAAATTTCAGTTTCTATGATTATAAGCCCAACGCTGGCTTGGTGTGATTTTTAGAACATTTTAGGGAAAGGTCTCTGGTTACTACTAGGCGAACATGAGCAGGTATGCTGTGCTTTTAGCACTTTTCTAGCTATTGGTAGTAACAATGTTGAAAGGTGGAGGACATTTTGTCTGTGGATACAAGAGGAATTGCTTGGATAGGTATCCGAGTAAAAATCAATAATAAAGGCAATATGATAATGGAGTTCTTTTTAGACAACCAATACAGACATGTGTAGAAACATCAGGGTTTTTTTTACTATTAATCTTCAAATATTTGTCAACTAAAACAATCCTCACCCAAAGATGTTAGTCTTTATGGATGGGTAGTGTTGAGTTTAATCTGGAAGCAGGGGTGTGTGTAGAACAGGGCCTTTCATAGTTTACCCTGGGACTTGAATTCAGTTAAGTGCAAAACACCCAGAAGCATGGTTTTAGTTTAGTTTTGGAAAACATTATAGCCATGCAAAACTATTGTGACCCTCAGATACTTTGGTGTGCACCTCTGTCTTTAATACCTAATGTTTGGGACTGAACCTTGAGAGAGGACTTGTGCGCTTGGGACTGGTGTGTGTGTAGAAGAACAGGAGGAAGAGCTGGTGAGTGAGTGTCCCCTGGGGTCTTGGACTGGGTGGCTGGAACCAGACCCAAAATGAAAACCTGTCTAGCTTGACCTCTTCAGTGAAGGCTGCCTTTATGAATGGGTCTACTTTGGAAGAGCAGAGCATGGGTTGTTCTGTCCATCAACTGGATTGTGGTGTGTGAGGCTCTACAGCCATTCCAGTAATCAAGCATCAGGCTTGGAAGAGTCCTTGGCCTCCTGCGTTGCAAACAGATTCTTTATGCTGTGATTTGTGCACATCCTTCTGTGTTTTTCTGCGTTCTCTTTTCTTCTACTGAATCTTCAGTTGAATAACATAACTGTCTGTAGACTAGAATGGTCGCAGTTAAGAAATTAAGAAGTAGGCCTAGTAGTAAGTGTGAGAGTGGCCATGATTCCTGACATGTTCCAGTCTGGGCTGCTGTAGACAATTGTGTTTGATTCTGAAAGTAGCTTTGCTAAAATGGCCATTAAACACACTTTGCATGATTTACAGTGACTGGGGAAACTGGACTACTGCATTTCTTCCCAGATGTAATTCTGAAACCTTATGGAGCAAATTAAATAGCATCTTTTTGCCACTGTCAGGTGGAAACAATGAGAGTCTCAGCTGGAAGCAAAGTCCTGGATTTGCATACTGTTAATTTATGCAGCCATATTCAGTTGTGCAATACTTGCATGACAAGGGAGATGGCATGATCAGGAAGATGATTTTTCTCATGGTGTTTCATCTGTTACTGTGTGGGTGTGCACGACCCTTGAGGTTTACACGGTAAAGTGGGAAGAAGTAGGAAACACGCCTGGATGATTTTGAGGTGAGAAGCATATACACGCTCCCCTGGGAGAAAGAAAAACAGGAATGAGTTGCTCCTAAAATAGTTCATGGGGTTTCTTGATGTACTATTTTTGTTCCAACACATGGAACAAAACAACAGGAATACAGGATTCCTGATACAGGAAAATAAGTTCCAGTAAGACTTTTATCTGTAGTTTCTTTAATCTGTAGATTATCAGGTTGTCAAGAGTATTCTGAGAGACAGAAAAGAGAATGCTCTTGGATTTGGGAAGTGTGTAATGGGATGAACTTTGTCTTGCTGTCACTTCTAAGACTTATATGAAGATAGTGTTAATATCCTTTATATAGGGCTTGTATTTTAAACACTGCCCAGAAATCTTTAGTGTAGGGTAGATAAAGGGTGGTCTAGACTGCTGTCTTCCTAAAATTTTTAATCTACCTGAAGAACTTACAAATGCGTGATTAACCACTATAGAAAGGAGGTTTTTTTATTTGAATAAGTCTCTCTGTTAGCAGTCTAATTTGGAAATAAAATGATGATATGTATGTGAAGCTCACATTTCAAAGCTGATTTTTTTGTGTGAGTGCAGTATAAAATTTCATATGCAAGATTTATGTCAAAATTAATACTTAGGTTTGCATTCTCCAAATAAATTTGTTTCCTGCTGCTTACCGGCTTTAAAGACTCTGTCTGATTCTACTGTGTGAAGAGACTAAATTGATCTCATAATTTATCCACATTTCCATCCATCCTTTCCCCCCCATCAGAACTGAGAAGTACAATAAAAGAACTGAGGGGTGCCACCTAGAAAAACCCTCAGCTGAACATGAATGAGAAACTCATGAAAAATTCAACATCTCTACTGCCTTCATCTGCCTGATTCAAGCCTACTTGAAATCTCCAGTCTTCTTATTAGCCTCTACTTCATCCATGTACTTTGAGTCACCCTCTTCTAGCTCAAACTTGTAACAGACTGTAGTGGGTCTGGCTGAGCTGGTTTTCCACATAGCAGCGGTGTTTTGTGCTGGGAGCTGGAAGGGTGTTGATAACACACCTGTGTTGTGACTGCTCCTGAGCAGCCCTCGCACAGCACCAAGGCTCTTCCCAACATTCCCCCTGCAGTGGGATGGGGTGGGCAACATCTTGGGAGGGGACACAACCAGGACAGCTGACCCGAACTGACCAAAGGGATATT
>JAVSBS010022170.1:20552-30807 GCA_033124195.1 Coracias cyanogaster
AAGCCAGTGAGACAAACTAAGGTTTTGGGGAACTTGTGTAGTTCTCAGGTATACCTGATTGATTCAGACAGGAGATTTGCACTTTGTTGCAGAAGATCATTAAAAAATAGTAAGAGATGTCCTACCTGGTCTGAGGGGAAGTTTGTCCTAATTGCAAGTCTGATCAGTTTAAGCTGAGTGCAGGAGAAGGATTAAGGAGCATTTTTGGTACTGTCTCTGACTACTTGTGCTTGCTGTCTGACATTCAGTCTCCAGCTGCCACCAGCCCACCAGCAGAGGAGGGTGCTATTTTTTTTTTTTTTAAGAAAAAAAAAAAGTGCTAGAATCCTAGAAGTGCTTTGGAAGCTGCAAATAATGTGAGCATATTGTGCCTGTGGGAACTTATATTTCCCAAAGCCTAAGAAGGAAGGACAGGTTCATAGACTTCTGAAGCAAATGAGACTCTGATCGCAGCGCAGACAGATAGTAGAAGATATTCTGGAAGTTGGATTAAAAGTTGCATTTTATAAAGATTTTCAAGGCAAAGTTTTTGACTCAGTATGGTATGAATACGGTTAGGAAACTTCATCTCTATTCAAGGGCAAATGTGGCTGATATTCACTCCCCAAGTGTTAAACTCCCAAAGTGTTTCCATACTCTTGTTAGCAGGGCTGCAAGGCCCTGTCACTTCTATAACCTCGCTGGTTAACCAGAGGTCAAGCTACTAATCCCCAAAAATTAGTCTTCTGCTCTCTGGAACATTTTTGTAGTCCTTCCTTGAACTCTGATATTTCGTGTCTTTTTTTGAAGTGTGTACATGAGAACTGGAAATAATGTTATAGTAGTTGGGGTGGTTTGTTTGTTGTTGTTTTTTCAGAACTAGGGAAGTAAATTTTGCTACTTCATATTCTTTATTTTTCAATTGCAGTAGACCACCACAGCATAATCTTTGCAGTTCCTACGTAGGGATCTGTGACAGCTCCTGAGTTCAGTTCTGATCTTGCCTTTTCAGCACTGAGTAATTCTGGTTTAATGTCTGTCTCCAGTTGTACTCCTTTTCATTAGCTCTGTTAAGTCGAGTTTTCTGGTATCACACTATTAATTATGTAATTGTCTGTGTTTTTCACTTGAGAAGTTTATTTGAATTGGAACTCAGATTTCACAAATAAAATAGCAGGCAAATAACTGCTGCATATTTGGCATATTTTTATTTGGCAGTGTAATTATGAAGACTCATTTTGGGTCCTGTCTAAGTCCAGATCCAACATGCACATTTGTATCTCAGTGTTGGAGCAACTTCATAAAATAAATTTACTAAAAATCATTGTGCTGTTCTGAACCATAACACTGAAGCCCGTTTTTTTCACTGAAATGTAAGGAGTTAATTTGGGGGCTAATAGACACCGAAGTAGTGGAAAGGAAAAGCATCACTGCCATTACCACCTTAAGACGGAGTGGAAACATACGGGATAGTTTGCAGAATTCATGCTTTCATGTGGTGCCTGGAGAAATGCAAAAGACCCTGGTGAAATTCCTGTTTTGTCATTTGTATGCAAATTTTGATATACTTGTGAAGCTTTTAGGATTTTTGGAATAAAGCTATAGGTATCTATGGTTTAAGGTACTCTAGAGAGTTTCTCTCTGTTATATGAAGAGTGTGACAGCTTATATTATGATTTATGTAATCACTTTCCTTAATTTTTCATAAATCTATGTACTGAACATTTCCAGAAATACTGTATGAGAAGTGCATGGAACCAGTACATTAAGTTAGTCAAAAAAGTGAAATCAAAGTAGTTTTGATGTTAATATGCTGGTTTGAAACTGTTAGTTTTCAGCAAATTTGTGAAGGCTAGAAATGGCTGTTGTTTTCCTGTAAATGGCTTAGCAGGAAAATCAGAGAAGGAAATGATCTAAAGAGGCAAAGGGAAGTTAAAAGGCTGGGACTGGGCTGAGACTGGGGACCTGATCAATAGGAGATATGAGTTAACAGTTTCAGGAGTTATTCTCCTTTAATCTTATTCCTAGTCTCATTTTTGGATTGGAATTCCTTCCCATTTTTAATTAGCTTAGAATGAGCTGTTTGGAAATTTGATCTTTCCAACATAAATTAATTAATCATGTTAGAGAGGGTTTGACATAAAAATGGTATCAATGGTGAGCTAGGCTGCAACCACGCCTTCCAGTGAGGCCAGTGCCAGGTGCTGAGGGGAGGAACAACTCTGGGTGCTGCCTTGTTCCTTCTCTGCTTCCATCAGTGGCCAGTCTCTGGGACACAATGTTTTTCCAGGTCAGGAGTGGAGACCAGTGATTATTGTTACTCTTGGTCTTTTAAATCCTTTAATAAAAGGAGGGAAGTTACCCTTCCGCATTTCAGCTTCTAGTGTAGGTTTTAATGCTGGCCTTTCCCTTCTTCTGTTTGGCGGGACTGAACTATATATTCTGAGCCATATATATTGAAATTTCAGCTATCTAAATTGTGCAGTATTTGAAAACTATTCCAGCTGAATCTACCCAGCTAAATTCTGGCTTAAATTTTAGGTGGGTTTACACAATGCAGAATCATAGAAACATAAAACAGGTCTTCCAGGTTGGAAGGGATCTCTCAAAAGATCACCTAAGCCAACCTGTCGTGGGAAAGGGAGCCTAGATTGGATTATCTAACACCCTGCTCAGTTGTGTCTTGAAAACCTTCAGTTGATGGGGACTCCACCATGTTCCTGGGGAGGTTGTTCCAGTTTGATTATCAGTGTAAAAAACATATTTCTTGTATCAAAATGAAACTCCTCCTGGTACAACTTATACCTGTTAGCGCTTGTCCTCTCCATTTGGTTGCTTGTGAAGAGAGCAGCTCCATCCATTTTTGTAGCCACCCTTTAAGTACTGAAAAACTTACGAGGTGCCCCCAAGCCATCTCTTCTCCAGGGAGAAAGGACCTAATTCCTTTAGCCTTTCCTCACAGAGCAAGTTCTACAGTCTTTGATCATCTTCATGGCTTTTATTTGGACCCTCTCCAGTTTGTCTATGTCTTTATTTTTTAAATTGTGGAGACCAGTACTGGAGACAGTACTCCACATATGGCCTGACAAGTGCTTGGTGGAGTGGGTTGATCACACCTCTTATCTCTGCTAGTGCTGTCCCGTAGGTGCAACCCAGAATCTGATTTGCCTGGTGCACTGCTTGTCTACCAGGACCCCCAGGTCACTGCCAGCAGGGCTGCTCTCTGGCCACACAGATCCCGGCTGTACCGGGCTCTTTGGTTCCATTGTCCCCAGTGCAGGACCTCACCCTTGTCTCTGTTAAACTCCATACTGTTCTTGCTCTTCCAGTGTGCCCAGGTGTCTCTGTAAGACAACTCTCCCTTCTGACACATCCACCTAATCATAGCTATTGCTGTGCTTTATCTGTGGCTCCTTAAACATTTGTTTAACACAGTAACTTAAAAAACCTGATTATTAGCAGGATACCAAAAGTAGGCTTTGATATTTTGTTTCATAAAACGTGTAATTTCTAAAGGGTGGTTTTCTGGGGGGGGGAGTATGTGTGGTTTTTCTGGTTAGTTTGATTTTCCTCCTAATGTACTGTAGATTATCTTCCTGTTCTAAATACAAGATCTGTATAAATACAGATTTTTCTGTGTGAGCAGAGGATATGAGTTAAGGAAGGACTTAGTATTATAAGTATATGGTCTTAAAGAAATATTTTTTGGTGTCTGTTGCTTCTTTTAAACAAATAACTTTTTTTTTTTTTTTGGCAGTCAGGAAGGCAATTTGCTATTTTATGTGGTAAAAGGCCTGTAGCAACTACTATTTTGACAATTCTGTTGCATAGGTTCTTGCCCTTCATAAATATTTGGAAATTTAGGTCTAATTTGAAGCTAATTTCTGGCTTTATTCTTTGTTTTTAACCATTTTAATATACTTTTTTTTTAGCATATATACTAGAAGTAATAAGATAGGAAATGTTGATGGGCTTCAATACACAAGCTATATTGTGTCTTAAACACTGATATAAAACTTTAGAGTCCAGTATTAAACTTGCAGCATCTCTGTTAATGAGCAAGATGATGGTGCCTGCATTCAGTACAAGATAAATAACTGTTCTTGTTCACAAAATAGTCTCTTCCTGTTTGAAAACAAAGAACAGAGGAAATTCTGGGGATGCATGAGCTAGGAGCATTTACTAAAAAAGAATATAATTGTTCATGATAAGTGTGCTGTTTAGTAAGTGGTACAGCCATGATTTACTTTCTTTGTTCTTAGACTTCCTAAGATACTGTCAGCTTTTCCTTTTAAAAAAGTTCAGTAGGAAACATTGGAAATGTCAAAAAGAAACCCAGTGTCATTGGTGCCAAAATGTTCTCACTGAAAACGGTGGAGATCGTAGTGAAATCATAAATGATTTGCCTTATACAAACTTGTATTTTTTTTAAGGAGCAAGTTTGGTAAATGTTATTCTAAAGTAAGGGAGATCTGGGAAAAGATAGAGGAAGTACCAGAATATTGAGTGAAGTGGTAACGGTGGAAATGTATAAACAGGTTTTTTGCAGATGCCAAGTAATAACGAAACCTCCTTTTCTGTTTCCTCATCATCTCCCTACCAATTCAACTTTCATGTGCACTCAGTCTGTTTGCACTGGCTCGGATACATCTGGATGTCCTTGCTGCTCAGGATGCTGCACCACCCCAGTGCTGCTCAGCCCTTTCTCTTCCTCCCTCCTCTCACTTTGTGACTTCCCTCTGCAGTAATTTCAGCTCTGTACCTTTCAAGAGTCCCCCGGACTCTCTGTCCTGGGCTATATAATTGCTTTGTCTTTTCTCTATTCTTTCCCTGTCTTTTTCTGTTTGCATCCAAAAAAGAGCTCCCTTCCCTGGCCCTGCCAGTGCACTGTCTGGCTTGTCACACGAGCCTTTTAGGTAGCGTTTCCTCCTCGGACACTGCTGATTGCACAAAGGTAAGGAAAACTGATTTTAATCTGCTACCTCCTTGTCCCTTCCCCAGTAAGTTGTTGTCAGATCTGTTTTCACGTCTGTTAGACTTAGTGGCATCATTCTGGTGTTGGAGGAGATAACTTGTTCAAAGAACTGTAAGAAAAAAATGGATACAAAGCAAATTACTATATTGTTGTCAAAATAGGTCTCAGAAGTGATCCGTTCTGGAAATGGGCACTCTCAGTCTTTGCTGCTAGTGGCTGAGATTGTATCAACAGCTGGGAAGTGTGCTGCTCATTTCTTCTGCAAATTTGACACAAGATCCCCTACCGATCTTGTGCTTGCATGCTATTTTGTACAGAGAAATTGTAAAGCTACCAGGAAGAGAGCAGGGTTTTGGTTTTGGTTTTTCCCTCTCCCCTGTCTGAAATGACTTTGTAAGATGTTGACCAGGTGACTCTCCTAAACATAAAACTGTAAGTGTTTTTGGTTTGTTGGTGGGGTTTGTTTCTTTTTTTTTCTGCATGTACTGTCTTGTGAGTTGGCAGTATATTTTAAATTTGTTAGAAGTCTTTTAGGTTCCCTTGTCTTCTTGTCACAGTCGTCTTCCTGCATCTCAGAGTGTATTTTTATTCTGAATTGGCCTCAGTGGACTTAAAGCAGCACTGGTGTGAAGAGGTGTGCTTGGGCCTTTGGTGGCAGTAAGCCTTTAGATCAGGTCAAATTCCATCAACTGCAGCCTCAGCAAAAACACTTTACTGTGGGTGTGGAGGAGCAAAAAGTCACCCATTACAAGCTATAACAAAAGAGAAGAAACCTTTAAGTAACTACAAAAATTTAATTTCTTCCAAGAAATGTAGTTAGCTGGTCCCAGCGAGTGTACGTGTTGTGAGACATTTTAAATCTTCTCAAGGCTCACATAATATTCATGAGGATGATGCGGGTGAGAAACAATTAAACCTATCAACTAAGGTATAAGTATTTAGATCTGTCCCAACTTCCAGGCATTTAAATGAGTTTAATTTTAAAGTTTTAAAGATGTTTACTAACTACAATGAGATCCCAGTCTGATTCAATAGGGATTTTAAGAAATATTTTATCTCATTTTTTAGATTTTAGGGGGTTTTATGTGCCCTTAAGTTATTTGTAGATTATTATTGGGTATTATTCACTGTCTTTAGATTTAACTATATGTGCTTCATCTAAGTCTCCAGACTGAGTATTGGGGAACTTATGCTGTTTAAAAATTGAGATTTTTTTCTTCTTTCTGTATGTTAGCATGAATAATTTTATAGCATTCTTGTTCTTTCTTTTTTTTGTTTTAACTTGGTAACACCATTTCTTCTTAGGCGAGCCCTGTGTTGAAACTCTCTTGGGTTAGAAGAGGATGGGGAGGAAGGGGATTTCGAAAGATAAAAGTAACTGCAGATATTAATACTAATTTCAGAATGTTTTTTGTAAACAGTGCTCAGTATCTGTAAATGTGCTGTACATTTTATAAAGCTGGTTTCCTCACAAAAAAATTATTTAATGAATAGCCTTTTTATGGTACTTGCATACACTTACTTATGCATGCCCTGTGATACAGTTTTCTGTGAGTTGGTTTGGTGGTTCCCATGTGGTGGTTTATTGAAATTTCTAGTGCTTATACGTACGTGGGTAGAAGAGTAGATCTAATTGTTTCAGTTACTACAAGGTGTAATTTAGATTTTATGATTCTTTTCTTTTTCTTCTTAGTAATAGATGCTGTTCCCTCTGACTGCCTCTTTCTATTTTAAAATAGCTGTTTCCGAGAGAAGGGATTTTTATGCACTTACGGTTTCTAGCCACAGCTTTTTCGGTTAAGGGTGTGGCTTTTTCTGTCACAGCTGTGTTAGAACAGGCTCTTGCACAAAAACACTTATCATGGCAAAAAGTTCTTTGACATTACAGCTTATCTTACTTGGGGGCTGTAGTACGCTGTGTCGGAAAGGAGCTGTCTGTTCTGAAGAGTTGTGGGAGTGAAGGTGGTCTGAATGTTTTTTTTTTTTTTTTTTTTACTACCTGGACACTCTGTTGTGACTTTCCAGTGTATTGAACCATTGGCCATTTCCCAAGTGTGTGTTCAGCTTAACTGTTCAGATTCCTTTTATTTGTTTGTTGGTAACTGTATTACTGAAGCTCTTAGAGTTGATCAGGCCTTAATCCCAAAGAGTCTTCTGAGGAAACTCATAAATAAATTTCAATGGCTTGTGCAAAATGTTATCAATTGTCATTGGTGGCTGACAGCTGTTAAAATAAACAATTACTATGACAGTAATAAAACAGTTAATTACTAGACCTTGAGGGTGAAATGCCATTTGGGTATCTATAGAATTAAGCAACTGATATTTAACCTTAGATATGATAGCTTACTGTGAAACATTGAATTTTCTGTTAAATTATTGCCACTACGTAGTGGTGAAGCAGTAATAGCTTCCCAGGGCTGCCTTAAATGGCATCTTACACTTGGGTGAAGGATTAATACAACTTTGGCAAGACACCGTGATCCCATTTTAATGTTGCCTGAGCAGGCTGTTAGGGACAAGCTTATTTTCACTGTGAGTAAGAAACAGTGAAGAGAAGTAATTATGTATGTAATTCATTTGGAAAGAGCTTTCGGTGCTCTGAAAGGAAGATGCAATTAGTGTGAATAATTAAATGCAAGATTATGTTTGCAGATGTGTGTACACTCTTTTTAAACAAGACTACACATACACACATGGTACACACACTCTTCTTTAAGACTGCACGTACACACAAGGTGCAACACTACACTTAAAGATACTCTGGAAATGGAATGCCTCAGCAGGCAGGAGCGGGCCTGTGTTCTCGGCGGGCGGCAGTGGTGGTAAGCTTGAGCTTGGTAGTTTTCTCACACTTTGCTTTAAAGAAAATACACAAATGGGGCTACGCTCACCAGGGTGCAGTATAAATGCAGAATTACTGGAGCGGTTTGATTTGCCTCCATTCCGGGACTTGCCCTTGCGCTGTTTCTAAACCCCCCGATTCCTCGTGGTGAGCAGAGGGTAGTGAAGTTCAGATTTCACTTGGGCCAAGTGAGTGGCTCTTGTCAAAGAGTAAGCTGTATGTTTGAAACGGAGAACTGTCACTTTTCAACAAAAACCTGGATGTAGAGGCATTAGGATAGCTAATAGAGCTCTGAAGAGGGGTTGTGGAAAGCAGTAGTAGCCTTCAAAAGCATTTTTGGGGTAGGAAACGACCAGTGGTGCAAGCTGGAGGTTGCGAGGAGGAAGAGTACTTTGGGGGGGTGTACTGGGCATCTGAAATTGCCAAATGAGAGGTGGCTCCTTTGCTATAACCTCACTTGCTTAAAACTTTCTAGATCTAATAACCTTAAAAGATTTTCCATGCAGATAAAAGCATTATTCTTGCTATACTGTATATTTCTTCCAGAGGGGAGGAAAGCTAGTACTTAAAAGACATAAGGGTGTGTGTATGTGCTTACTTTAAAGAAGAAAAAAAATCTGGCTGTGACTCTTAAAGCCTGAACTGATTGGTTTAAAATTAAATACTTTAAACAGTGCAGAGGTGTCTGTGTGTATTTATTTAGCAACTCAGTGGGTGGAGCATCTAGAACTGGAGTGTCTTAAGTGCTAACACATTTTTTGACGGTAGTATCCTCTTCTGCTTGGTCAAGGAAAATACTTTTTGCTCATTATGCTCAACTGTCTTAGTTCAGTGATTTGTTCATTGTGAAATAAGAAACTGGTTGAGTTTTGAAAGTTGTTTTCTTATGTAATAATTAAAGAGGATGAGATCTGTTAATTCTGAAGTCTTGAAGGAGGTGATTTTCTTAACTGCAATGATTTTGTTTAACATAATCTGCACTTGAAAATAATTTATGTAAACTTGCTTTTTCTGTGTGCATCCACATCTGAGGTGGTTTTGGCTAATAAATATACAAGTAAATTCCTAATAAAATTAAAAACCACAAGCAAATATGGTTTAAGATAAATCAGTAAAAAAATCTAAAAATAGTAAAAACAGAGACATCACAATTTACTAGTTATGTAGAAAATAAATTGTTTCTTAAATTAAGGTACATATAGTCTTTCCTACTGCAGAGCAGAAAGAATGGCAATGACTTGATAATATCAACAGATTTTAATGGTAATAAACCTTGCAAAAGTGAAAATCCAAAATGAAATTGACTATTCTCCAAATAGTGTGAACCCCGAATCTAAATCGGTATCATTGAAATCAATCTGTTTCACCTTACCGGAACAGGGAGCTAGATCCTGCTGCTTTATTCTCTTTATCTATCCTTCCATCTCCAGGAAAAGACCTGCTGGCTTTTCTCAGCTTGTTTTCTTAGTGAAGTTGCTGAATGTCATGGTGGCAAAGGATTTCAACCTTGCTTATTTGGTGTATAATAACTGTGGTTTGAACTAGCAAGCTTTTCAGAGTTAAATATTCTTACAGTTCAGTGAGGTACAGTTTGTTAGTGAAATTTTGTTTAATCACGTACAATATGCAAAGAAAATATTTTCTGGAAAAACATAATTTTGATTTGATATGTCAGATGATTGGGAATTGGAGGTTTGAATCTCAAGGTGTTGGAAGGGTGGCTTGTTGCAACTGGTTGCTTGTCAGTGGAAGGCCTCAAAAAATCTTCTAAAAAGGGTTTTGGAATGAAGGTTATAATATTGTGCCCAGAAAACTGGGATAATGTTGCACAGAGGGATTCTTGTGAGTGAAGGAATTATTTGTGTGTGAGCAATACCAGCTGAGTTTGCAGCCTTTCTAGTAAGATATATGTAGTTGCTGATTACAACATGTGAAACTGAAGTGAATCCTGGCCAGTGGATGGGGCTTGGGTTTGTGCTTTCCAGATCCCAAACCCCACATGCTAATCTAGTGATGTGCATGTTGTTGAAAGAACCTAAAATAAGTATATTTGTGAAAAATACACTGCAGGATGCAGAGTGTTTCTGAATTTGTCTCAATAAATGTGTTAGCAATCTGAGCACGTTTTGGTGAGACTGATTCTCCATTTTAGTGAACATGTGTGATATCCTATTTTCTGTAATGACTTAAATTCTGATTTATGCAATGTTCTTTTTATTATGTCTGCTTTAAGTAAAAAAACCCGAACAAAGAACAAAACAAACCCAATTAGTTTAGACCTCACATATCTTGAACTTCTCTCTCATTGTCTGTAAGAAGGTTTGAAGGACTTCCATGATTCTGAAAACCAAGCTGTATAGACAGCTTAAAGAACGGGAGGTAGTTTAAATGGGAACTCCTGTATTAGTTTTGTGTGGCATGTACATATGTAGCATATTTGACTTTTCATGTATGTT